>JAODAL010015579.1:0-83402 GCA_025379985.1 Phyllomedusa bahiana | reverse complement strand
GATGAGCTGGGAAAACTGCAGCTCTCTTTTCCTTTGCCGTTAGGGTCCGAGGGACGATCGTATCTTGGGCGTTTTAAAAAACGATAAGAAACCGAAGATATAACGTTTTCTTGGCAGTGTAGCATAGTCTTGGAGACTAAAAATCTCCCTTTTTGTTGTGCGTGTCCAAATTAAAAATTTTTAAGAGTGTATGGCAATACTTCGTTAAGAAAAGAGACATTTAAAAAATGTTGGTACACTTTTCTTTTTAAAAAGTTTGGAAGGTTTTTTTAGTTCAAGGGTAGGATCGAGGCGATCTTAGGGGTGCAGAGGTACGTCGCTACTGGGCCCTGCCTTTTTCGGGGGCCCAAAAAGCCTTCTGCAAATGGGAAACACCAGTTTAAAAATAACAATGGTAGCGGGGGGGGCCCAATTTAATTCTGCTTTGGGGGCCCAAAAGCTTAAAGTTAGTTCGGTAGGATCTCTTATGCAAAAAGATAGTATATGAATATTGGACAATAATATTAGTCATCTTTTTAAGCAACCCTTTTTCTTTATTATTATTTATTATAACAATCACCTCTTTAAGAATCATTAAAAATAATTTTTTTTTTGGGTCTTCTCATTAGTAATAAAATTTATGCCTCAAATTATTTTAAAGCTGGGGTTAGTATGCATGTTTTAATTAAAGGTGGTTTACGACAGAAATGCATTTAAACTTTACTTAGGTTATAACTAGTGTTGAGCGATTTTTATTGACAAAATTGAAATCGGCACAGTTTTTATGTTTATCGAAATTTTTGATCAGCGATAATTTAGGTTAAAATTGTGCATCATCTATAAGATGCGCCATTTTCGGCGTTCCTGTCATTTTGGCAGCCTCAAATCACTTAAAAAATAGAGCGGTGAGATGTGTGTGCGACATATGACTGGGATGGTATGGTTGCGATTGGCTGGAAAAATCACATGATCTTTTTCATAGAACAGCCTTCCCGTTCAGCCTCAGTGTCTTCGCGTCAAGAGCAGTGGGGTGCGCTCTGTTTTGTCCAAAAGCCCGCGAAATTAATTTATTTCCACAGAGAAAGCTCTATGGCTGGATATTTTCAACTTATTAGATTAGAGATTGGGTATTTATGTGTTAGTAGAGAATTTTTTAAAAGCATTACTGCTGTAAAGTCACGGGGGGGGGGGGGGGGGGGGGCCGCAGGCAAACCCAGACAAGCTCATAAAGAATACTGGATAAAATTACCCGATTAGTGTAGCATTGCAAATGCAAAAAGCTTTTTATTAACGTTTTTATTGAAATATTTCCTGGGTATTGGGGAGCCTGAACTTTATTAGGATACACATCTTTTCTATAAGCAGGTTTTTGTTAGGTGCAAAACTCCACTTTAATGACTTTTTACATTTCAGACAGGTGTTTTATTTTCAATTTTTCTCATTCCACCTTTTTTTGATATATCACCTTTTCAGTTTTAAATTAGAATCCAGGGGATATCGCCCCAATAAGGGCGCCCCCACACTGGAACCTAAACTAACCCTGTCCCTAGCTACATCTAAATGAAAAAAAGAAAGAAAGAAAAACACATATACCACAATGGAGTGCACAACAAAAAAAGTGCTGTGATAAATAACAATACAACAGACAATATACGTTTGATGTTCAAAAAATACTATGAATTGATGATGCGTCATAGGAAGATAATCAATAACGCATAAATATTCCAATATCAAACGCGTTTCCCCCCTAGATACTGGGGTTCATCAGGGAAAAATTGCAGTTTATAAAAACAATACGGACCCTCTAAGAAAAAATCAACAAGATGTATGCAATAAAATATAACTCACGTCCCTTAATGATGGAAAACAGGGCTGGTAAGATATGGGGCGGGTCCAGGATAAGTCATGTACAGATCCCCGCTATCTGATTACTGGAAAGGTCCAAGCAGTAACGTTTCCCAAAATCTTATTCATTCTGATTAAAGTTATGTTTTATGTATCTTTTTTCTAGGTGTTTATACCTGTAGTTGTTTTGGTTAAATTTTTATTGGTATACCCAGAACTTCATTTCATTATATCAAGGGTTCTCTACACCTATACATCGTGCTTAAGTAGAGTACATGGTAGTGTTTGTAAATTTGAATCCAGCAATTTTGTAGTCACACAGGTGAATTGATAGGTGCCAAAAATACCTTTTATTATCCGAATTTCATTTCAGATACGTGTTTTTTGCATTTTTGCCCGTCCCGATTTGTTGCTAGTGCCACCTTGCGTTAAAATTTAAATCCAGAAATTGTGTACACCCACAGGGAATTTGTTTAGGTCCCAAAAAATCCCTTTTTATTATCCAAATGATTACAGATCGTGTTTTTTCATTTGGCGCATACAAACTTTGTTCATTGGGCACCTTGCATTAATGTAATACTGCAATTTTTACACCAAGGTGAATTGAAAGGTGCCAAAAATACCTTGTATTATCCGAATAAATTTAGATCGGTTTTTTTCCTTTGGCCAAAAACAGTTTGTTAATTGAGGACCTTGACTTAATGTAAAATTACTGCAATTTTTTAGTCACCACAGGTGAATTGAAGGTGCCAAAAAAATACCTTTTATTACCCGAATAATTACAGATACTGTTTTTTGCACTTTTGCCCAGTCCAATTTGTTGATAACCCAATTGCAGTTAAATTTAAATCCGCAATTGTGTAGTTCCCACGGGTGAATTGATAGGTGTCAAAAAATCCCTTTTTTTATCCGAATTTACTTCAGTACGTGATTTTTGACTTTGGCGCACTACAGCTTTGTTCATTGAGGCCCCTTGACTTAAATGTGAATACAGCAATTTTGTAGCACCACGGGGTGAATTGAAAGGTGCCAAAAATACCTTGTTTTCCCCGAATAAATTTCAGATAGTTTTTTTTTCATTTTTGGCGCGGCCAGTTTGTTGGTAGATCTACTTTGCAGTAAAATTTGAATACAGAATTATGTAGTAAACCACAGGGAATTGATAGGTGCCAAAAATCCCCTTTTATTATCAATACATTTAGATACATTTTTTTTCTTTTTTGCGCAGGCCAGCTTTGTTGAAGATCACTTTGCATTTAAATTTGAATCCAGCAATTTTGTTTTTGATTTGAGGGGATTTGAGAATAGCTGGTGATTTGCCGACCTTTTTAATAAGAGACTTTCCAAAACCTTCCATACATCAAAATTTTAATATTTATTTCTGAACATGGAGCGAAATTCAGGTGGTAAGGCGAGCAAATAGGGGGGTTAGGACAGTAGGTGAGAGGTACGAGAGAAGGTGCTCCTTCCAGTGCTGTTGACAACCAAACCATGCCAGCGGATCGTCAGTTTGCAGGACCGTCATGTTCTGTCATCACTGGGTCCAGGGCCCTGTGTATCTCAGTAACGAACATCGTCGCAAATCTGTCCTTCAGTGTTTAAATCAACCTGCATCCAGCAGTCCTTACCTCCTCGCCTCCCAGTCCACGGCCACGAATGTCCGTCATCAGCATCACTCCGCATATCCGTCCAACATGAAGCAGCCCAAAATGTCAACTCAGTGTACCCACCACTCTTGGATAAATCCATTTTTCTGAAGAACCTCTTTAATTACAAAAGCGTTTGGGGTCAGAAGGCATGTTAAAAGATCAAGAGGCCAAAGAGGATGAATTTCTCTGCTCTGACGCCCATGTTTACTGATGCATCAGAGAGGAGAAGTCCCTCTTGCTTGTCAGCCCGCAGCTCCTGGATTGCAGAATGTCAGGACGACGAGTCAACTCTGTGTTGATGATGAAGATGACTACATTGCGGATCCAACAGTGGTCTTTTCAGCAGAAATTGCTTGCGAGCTCTTCACACTGACGAGGAGGAAGACGATGGGTAGTGTCAGTAACGGGTTTCCGCCTCATAAGGGAGAGGGCGGTCGCAGAAGTCCGCTGAATATTATTCCGCCAGCCACGGGTCAGCGCAAACCCCGCCGTCAGCCTCGATTATCGCCAGTCCAAAAAGTTCCAGGACCTCTCAAAGCCTGGGCCTTCTTTGACCAGCCTCTGATTCACCCAGCGATGTCATATGCCGCATTTGCCGTAAACGCATAAGTAGAGGCAAGAACCTTAGGTGGTTTAACCACCAACCAACATGTCTAGTCACAGCAGGTGGGGGGGGTGCGAATGCATGAGTTAGAAATGAGCAACACATTGGCCAAAAAGGGCCGAGATCGACGCCGGGACCTCCACCCCTGGTTCACACCCTCTGTCTCCACCTCCTCCTCCGCCACCACCAAGCGTTCCTTCACTCCCATGTCTTCAAGTCATGACCCGGGGATCACCCTCCGTTTCACCCTTTCCCCCATTGCCCGATTACCACCACACCACCAAGACCCATCCAAACCCCTTTCTCCTTCCACCAGTTTAAAAGACCTAAAACCCCGGGTCCCGGGTTTTTGGGAAACAGAAGAAACACTTTAAACCCCCAATCCACCCAAACCCAAAAAGCCTGAATGCGGCTTTGCCAGGTTTTTGGGCCTTTGAAAATGTTGCCTTTCCCGGGTCTGGTTGGACACAGAGGGGTTTTTCCCCCCAACCGTCATGGCCCTTGCCTGCCCCCAAATACCAATGCCGAGCAGGAAATTTCTTTGGGCCAGAAAAGCCGTCCCTGCCCTGGCCACCACGTGTCATCAAAAAATTTAAAAGCACGCCCTAGTAAGAAACGGCCAAGGCCGCAAATATCCCCTGCGACAGCTCACTGGGTGAACTGGGGGGGAAAATTCTCGGGGGTGACGGGGGGCTCTAAAGGGCCGGCCCCGGGGCTTTTCCCAAACCGGGGGAGGTGCGGGGTTCCCCCCCCAAAAAGGGGGTCCCCCTGGGGGGCCATCTTTTTCCCCAAGAAACCAGGCCGTGGGGTTGAAATTAATCTGTCTTGGAACCGTCCACACACGGGTTAGGATTTGGGGACGGCTCTCCGAAATAAACCCACGCGGGGCTGGGTGCAAAAAACCTTGTCCGGGGCAAGGGGTTTTGGCGAAAAACGGGCCGAAATCCCCGGGCCCCGCCCTTTTAAAATCGGTAGGCGTAGAAACCCCCACCCCTTTTCCTGGCACATGTTTTAAACCTGTCGTCCAAAAATTTTTCAAAAAGAGCTCCCCGGGGTCTGGATTTGCTTGCTGAGGAAGGCTCGAATTTCTAATTTCGCACTTCCGCCGTTCGAAACCCCTGCTTGTCCCCCCTGGCTGCATTCACAAAAAGCCCCAGCCTCCCCGTAAAACCGTCTCATTGTTGACGTGGCAACACAAAGGAATTCCACCCTCCACATGCTCCAGCGTTTTGTGGCAGCAGCGCAATGCCCTTTAAACGCAGAAACAAGTAAACACATGGCCTGACAAGAAAGCGTGCGGACCTGGGGGGTTTTTTGGGGCCACCGAGAGCGAGGCAGGTGAAAGAGCTCTGCACCACCCTTTTCCCCCCAGTTTTGAAGAACCCAAACCAAAATGGCCATTTTCGGAGAATCCCCCTTTTTTCCAGAAATGAGCATTGTGGTGATCTTATTTCTGGAACGATCTTTTGGGACACTCTGAAACCACGGGACCCGCCAAAAGAGGGAGGAGGAGACAGACACAGATGGGGGAAACACGGAGCCTTTTTTTCTCCCTTAAAATTCCACAAGGCCCGACATTTTCACAATTTCATCGGCCCTTCATTGGGCAGTGGTTCGGGCCCCAGAGCAAGTGAAAGGTGGCCCCATCAGCTCTCGGGGTGCATCACCCTCGGGCAAGTCGGGGTTGTTTTGAAGCTGTGGCCGGAGGCAGCGGAGGGGGAGGAGGAGGAGGAAAAAGGTATTCCTAGACCCCGACTTAAACCGGGACCCCCTGCCTTGGAAAGAGGTTTGGCGCGAATTTGGGGGCAGAAGAGGAAGATGAGGAAGATGATTTTTTGGCAAAGCCCCCCCCGACCCAGAGGCGGGGAAAATAAAGGCTCCATCTCTCACATAAAGTGTTTTGGATCCCCAAATTCTCCAACATGATCCTCGAAATTAAAAGGCCATCAAAATGAACAACAGTTACGGGGGGTTGGCCACCCCCCCGGGAAACCCCCCCGGTACAAAAAAAAACTCGCATTTTCCCCTTCCCCCCCAACCCAAAATGGGGAAAAAATTGCGGGAAATGGAGACCTGCTGATTGATCAACTGGAACATCGGGTTGCGCTGCTTCACGTTCCCCAAATGTCACGGGGGGAACAACCCACGACGGACAGCAGTAGAGTGCCAAAGGAAACCGTAGCCCCAGCAGCAGGCAAGGGGGCAGAAGCCTAAAAGGGGGACCCTTTTGGCAATCTTTATCAAAACCCCCCCTCACCCCAAAGCATGCAAATTTCAGGGGGACACATCCCCAAAACACAGAGACCAAACTTAAGAAACATGGTGCCGACTAAACCCGCGTTTTCAAAACCGATGTTTTTGGATGTGTTCCCCGGGCCCCAAAAACTTCTGGGTATCCCAAAAAAGGACGAATTTCCCCAAACTCGCTCGCCACCCATAGAGGTGGGGTCCCCGCCCCCCGCCGCCAGCCCTCATACTTTAAACGGACCTTCAAACACAGCTGGGGGAGTCATTACAGACAAACCCATCCGGCTTTCCCAAAATAAGTTGGGTTTTTTTGACTTTCAAACAAGAAAGAATCAGGGATGGGTCTTTTTTTTGGGGGAAAAAAAATGTTTGGGGGCCCCAATTGTTTAGGTCACCCCATTATTTTCCGGGCTACTTTACCTTCCCCCCTTCAAACAAAAATGGGCCTCTAAAAAATTTTTTTTTTTAAAAAGATATTTTCTTACTGCAATTTTTTTTTCTCCTTTCCCAACAGTTTTATTTTTTTCTGGTTTTGGGGTTTAAGGAGACCCGTAAAGACAGCAAGGGTTTTTAGGACAACACCCGTATTCCCTTTACTCCCTTTAAACTTTTGAAGTTTTCGCATTGTCCCAAAGGGGTTTTTAGGTCAAAGTTTTCTGTAGATACACTTTTAATTTTGGTCCTTTGGAACAAAATTTGGGTTTTAAGTGGCATTTTTTCCCTCACAATTTTTTAAAGTGGGGAAAGGGCATATTTATAAAATTTTTTTTTGGGGCCCTTTGCTGTGAGATTTTAGCAATAATCATGGTCCCCTTTTGGGAAAAGAAATGTGGCCTTTTTAAGTGGCATTTTTTCCCCTTTAAAAAAATTTTTAACAGTGGCTGGAAGACCCTTTTTATAATTTTTGGTCATTGGGTTTTAAAGCACACTACTACAAGGGCCTATTAAAAAAAATGTTTTTTTCTTTAAAAGACATTTTTTTTTTCACAATTGTCATAAGTGGCTCCCAAAGGGCAGCTTTTAAATTTCCCGGGGGCAAATTTTTCCCTTTTAAATTTTCAGCTATACTACAGGGCCTATTTAAAAAAAAAAAAAGTTTGTTTCCCAACAGACAATTTTTTCTTCATAATTTCAAGAAAGGGGTCAAGGGTGATGGTGCGGGCAAAAAAAGGAATAGGTAGGACACTGTTAAATGGACAAAATATTTCAAAAAAACCTTGTTTTTTTCAAGATCTTTTTAAAATAGCAACAATCCCTGTATTTAAAAAAACCCCTTTTTTACAATTAAAAAAAGAGAAAAAAAGACCCTGGTGGGATTCCAAACCTAATTAAAAAAAAGGTTTTTTTCCCAAAAATTTAAAAAACTAAAAAAATTGCATGAAAAAAAATAACGGTAAAAAAATTCCTCTGAATTGTACAAGGGAGGTACAGGAAAACTTGACCAGATGTAGGTTATTTCAGAGGACATGGAGTATGGAGTACGGACAGAGAACAAGTACAGAGACAATTTCCTCCAGCACGTAGAGTAAAATGAGTAAAAGAATCCCAAAATAAAAGGGCACCGGGGTGGAACAGGAGCTTTAAAACCACCAGTATTTCCAAGTGAAGCTAAATTTGGTCCGCACTCAAAACGGAGGGGCAAGCGTACCCAGGACAAGGACAGAATATGCCCAGGAAACTAAAATGTTGTTTGAAAGACCCCTTTTTTCTGGCACTTTTTAATCTGGATCATGCAGGTTTGGGGCTCATGCTGTGGCCCCCGGACAGTTTTAGTAAATGTCCAGTGAAACTAAAATGGTGGTTGAAAGACTCCTTTTCCCAGCACTTTTTAATCTGGGGTCATGCAGGTTTGGGCTCATGCTTTTTGGCCCAGGACAGGTATGGTCAAAGTCCAGTTCAACTAAAATGGTGGTTGAAAGGGCTCCTTTTTCCCGGGACTTTTTAAATCTGGGGGTCATGCAGGTTTGGGGCTCATGCTGCGTTCCAGGACAGGGATATTCAATGTCCAGTTCAAGTACAATGATGGTTCAAATCATACTGCCTTCTGGCACTTTTTAATTTGTGGGTCATGCAGGTTTAAGGCTCATGCTGTGGTGCAAGACAGGGATAGTGAATGGTGTGTGATTTTTTTTTCTGTGGCTTTTATAACCTAAGTGTGTTGCCTAGATGTAGCACGTATCCATTTGACTGTTGTGGATGTTAATTCCAGCTTCTCCAGCCCTGTTTGGGTGTAAGAATGAAGGTGTTGTTGCTCTCCCATAGACTTTAATGGTCATCGATCATAATCTACCATCGACTATCGACTATCTTGTCGATGATGGCCGACTATCGACCATCGACCGATGTCGATGGCCAACGTAATCGCTCAACACAAGTTATAACTTTTAGTGCTAAATGCTTAACACTGCCTTTAAGATACAGCCTTTTAAAACTAACAAAATGTAGAAATGTTGATATTTATGACGAGACAAATTCTGTGAAAAGTTGGATTTCTACAATAGTAGAGCAAGGGCACAAAAGAATAGATATGGAAGAAAAAAGATTTGGGGAAGGTTAGCTACAACTTGATGGAAAAGTACTGTTCATCAAAAAAACTGCAAACTTTTAATCACCTTTATGGAATTATAGAATTCATGACAGAATTAATATCCATAACACCACAAACAGAAAATGGTGTAATCAAACATTATGGTGTGAATGTAGCCTAAGGATAGATTTTCTAAAGATTCCTCTAGCTCCTTGGAACCCTCATTACCTAAATCAGGCATCCTCAAACTGCGGCCCTCCAGCTGTTGGGAAACTACAACTCCCATCATGCATTTATATTATCTATAAGAGTGGGAATGATGGGAGTTGTAGTTTCCCAACAGCTGGAGGGCCGCAGTTTGAGGATGCCTGACCTAAATGACCTTTTTTTTTTTTTCTGGAAAACCATGTGTCATCTCCCACCCTCTTTTTGCATCGAGATAGTTGGTTTAGTTTTTTCCTGTTGTGGATTTGTATTGGAATCTACATCTAATAGCCTAGACGTGAATTAGCCCCTACAGAGAAGTGATATAGCCCTTATCCTTTGGTCAGGTGATAAAAGTAGATTTTTTTGAGACTTTTTTGTCCCTCACACAGATCAATTGGATAAATATCAATTTCTGTTTAAACAAACAAACAATAATACTTTGTGAAGGCGGTCATTAAAATGATTACAGAGGTGTTCCCACAAAGGAAAGTAAACTGCACAGGTCACAGCTAGCTGCGAGCCAACCATGCATGAGAATGTAGATGAGTGTGTGCGCTTGGCTATATTCGGGAGCTCCCATAGAGGTGAATAAGAAGTCGCAAACAATCCTCATTCTCAGAATTGTTTCTTATGCAACTTGTTTAGAGGGTGTTGTGAATGACATGTGTGAGAAATTTAGGAATTGTGGAAATCCAACTATCTTTCTTGAGTGACACAAATCATGCTTGATGTTGGTTAGGAAGGAGACATTGTTAGGAAAAAGATTAATGCAAAAGAAGATTCCATTTATTTCTATTTTTAGTCCTTTGAATTTGGAAATATCATGCATTATTCTGATACAGAGGAATTTTCCCTCTGCATCTGAGTTTCAAGATGTCCCTCTAATGTTATACAGGTGTAGTAGAAATTTTAAGAACAAGTTAGTAAAATCAGATATTGGCCCTAAATCCAGAAGAATTAATTCAAAGGCAGGTAGTTATACTTGCCTGAATTGTTGCATTTACAACAATCTAGTGAAGTTTGATACATTTACTCATATTCAGAGTGGTAAAATCTATACTGATCTATAGTATATATGAGAGAGGTATGCCTGCCGATCAAGTTATGTTACTTATGTTAGTCAATGTCCCTGTAGCCTTATTTATGTTGGATAAACAACTATGGAGATCTGTGAAAGGATCAGTAAACATAAGAGTATGATCAGGAGGGGACTGGAGGAGTTACCAGTAGTAAAACACTTCACTGAATGTGGACATTCTGTTTCACAGTTAAGATTTAGGGTGACTGACTCAGTTTACACTCTAGACATGATGAGGATCCCAGCCTCATGGGTTGAGTTGGAGTTTAATCTGAAATAGTATTGTCTTTTGTACTGGCATCATGTTTCTCTAAGTGTATTTAATTGTTTTCTTTGTGTTTTTTTCTATTTCAGATCTGTGACTTGACCAAGGAGTGGGAGCACATATATTTACTTTTGTTAATTTGTTTTATATAAAGTAATTTTTCAACTCTTGTTTATGCTATCATATTGTTAATTTTAAATTCAGGCACATATATCTATATATAATCACATTTCCCCATGTATACACAAACACATATACAGTATTTTGGGGTATGTAAAGTATATACAGATGTAAGGGCGGAACGGTGTAAGTCGAGGACTGCTGTATATATATATATATATATATATATATACAGTCTTCGACTTACACCATTTCGACTTACATCTGTCCCCTAGTTACAAACGGAGACTTTATGGGGGATGCTATATATATAGTGGCAAATCGACACAGTTAAGTTGCCCTGTATCTCTGCCACTAGGGTCGAGTCATCCTTGAAGAGACGTGCCACCAAGGGCCTGTCTTTGGTGGGAGGGAGCCAAGGGTTAGCTGTCCAGCAACTCTAGTCTGCTGACAAGCTTTTAGTAGTATGGCTGATATACAGCCATTATGGGTTTGCTTCCCCGGAACGAGCTGCAGATGGGTGGGTGGGTTGTTCCCACGTTTCCAGGTCAGCCCATGTTCCATGTCTGGTTTTGGGGCCAGTCTCTGGATTGCTATAAAAAGCCTGTCTCTCATGTGATCGGGGGGGTGGGGGTGGAGCGTGGCTTCCCACCTTGAGAGTGGAGCAACAGAGGAGCGGATAGAGCTCGGGCCCACAGAGCCTATAGGGAAGCCTGGAGTACAGTGAGGACACAGTGACTTTGATTTGCTTTGCAATTGGCATCAGACCCCTCTGGACAGAGAGGGTCCCCTGGATTTGAGTAATGTCCAGACGGCCCAAGGATTTATTTTTAGTTTTGTTTTCTGTCTGTGAACGGTGGCCTCAATAAAACAACTGGCTGAGGCCAGTCCTGAAAATAATCCCATAAAATAATCATAGATCTTTTAGTCCACTTCTGTTCTACCAAGAAAGGCACAATCCTGAAGCCAAGTGGGAATCCCCCAGACGGGCCAAGATGGCGTGGCCCAAGGCTAAGCGGTGCAGCTACATTTGGTGGAGGCGTGTCATGGCAAAGATTGACGCAGTGTCATAAAGATTGGCACTAACTGACTGTGCAACAAAGTGGTTGCCGAGGAAGAAAAAGAAAAGAGCGTTTGCATAGGAAACGCAGTTTAACAAGGGCTGCCGATGTTCTGCTGGGTGAGCAAAGGTTTCTCTGAAGAGAGACACACCCCGCAGCAGCCTGGTGTCTGAAGAGACTGCCTCAGTGGAGCAGGAACCGTCACGCCAGAGACAGGGGACGCACCCCAGGAAAAAGACTGTCTTGCTGCCAGGAAAAATTTTGTTTCCGGCTAGGAGGACACTTTGATTGGTGCAGCCGCATGACTCCCAGGCCGGCAGGGCCACAGTACAGTGACGGACCAAAGCCATGTCGTCTTCCAATCGAAATCCAAGCGGCGCAACAAAGCGAAGCATCCGAGAACTGCCACTGTCCAGCAGGAGGATCCCGTGCTGATGGGCCATAGAGCAAGAAACTGTTCCTGAGTGTCCGATGATCTGCAGGACAGAGGATGGCTGCCATGGATGCATTGGCTTGCTGGTGGAAATTGATCTCCCCACTGTGCGTGGGACCTGACTGTCACCAATGAGGTTCTCCAGAGTGCACACGCCAGACATCGAGCACCTGGTATGAAGACTCGACCAGAAACGGGTAATTAGACGTTCCAATGTATTTGAAGACCTGTTGATGGGGACTGTCGACCATTGGCTTTGAGGTTTGTGAGAACTTACAGTCCGGGTGTCGACTCGGCAGAGACTTCCCCATATTTGGGCATTGTGGGCAACCGCAAAGTTATCAGTCAAAGAAGTGACTTTCCCTAGGAAGTGCCCCTGAGGAGTATGGCGGTGCCGCTGGCCTGGACAAGGAAGAAGAATCATGAGTGTAGTGGGACTATTAAACCTGGAATTACAGAGTCTGACGGACTTAATATGTTGCATGTGGACTTATCATCAACTCCATTAAGGCTTGAGAAACATGCTATGTGTGAACAAGCGTCTAGAGGTGACGTAGCAGAGAGCAGCTCAAGTCTGCCCCTGGAGGGTATGGCTGTCAGGGATAGGCATGCAGTTCAGTCAGAGTGTGAACGGAGCTGCCCTGAAGTAGTGGCCAAGCCGCCAGATGTAGAGCAGACAAGCTCAAGGGTGACCCTGTAGAGATAATGGTTGAATAATGCGGAGGCTATCGCAGAGAGTGTGTGTCCTGAGTGTGTGACAAAAGGGAGACAATGGTTTAACACTACAGACTCACGAGAGCTAATGTTGTTTGTCCCTAGCAACAAGGGTGTCCTTTGCATTTCCTGCCATAAAAACGTAGAAGTTGTGTGGCGGGCCCTGAATGTGTGTGTGAAGTGTCTGGAGTCCAGTTGGTGATTGTGTCCGGCCAGTGGACCCCACGGCACTGTGTGTACCTGATTGTAGCCTGCAAGTTGCAGGTAATGCGTGCCCGGGATTGATGGCCACCATTCCTGTGTGACTGCTGTTGGTCCCAGAGACGAGCTTTCCATGTTTCCATGTGCAGCCCTGGAAGTCCTGAGAATGTTTGCTCTCCAACAATGTGTGAGGAGACTAATTTAAATGAGGTGTCCCGGACTCTGTAGTGTATCCTGCAGTGAATGCCAGCCTCAGACATTGATGAAAATGCCTGTGTAAGGAGAATAGTGCTGAGCAGATTCTGTGTGCAGCCCTGAGCAGTGAATTACAGAGTGACACTCTGTGATGAGAGCCATTTGACTGGCGAGTATGAAGAGAAATTTTGTGCTGAGATCTGGTAGTCCTAACGGATTTCTTTTGCTCCAGTCGGTTGCTTGTGTTGCCAGTAGTTTTTACTGCCATGGTCACAAAGACTGCAGTGATAGAAGAAGTGAGCTGCAGACACCACAGAGGCAGGTGAGTGGTTAAGATCCCCAGATGGTAAAGAAGTGGCCTGGTTCTGAAGGGCAGCTGATAGATTTCCTCCCCCAGAGGTTATATGGTGGACAGTAGTAACCGAGTCACAGAGGGTAGTATGTTCCTGTGGTTTGTGGCGACCTTACGGTTGGGTGGCCATTTCCAGCCAGAATCCCTGCTAGAGCTATTGATTTTAAAACGAATCACTGAGGGTTGCCTAATGTGAACACAGCCAATTTTGTGTCTAAGTGGGAGGATCAGAAGGGTATGTATGGCCGGATTCTCTGACTGACATCCCAATTTCTAAAATGTGTCTGCCATTATCTCCAGCTTCATTGTGTGAATTTGAAGGTTTGAAAGATGAAAGAAAGGTGGTCCCCCAGATAGAAGCTGAGAGTTCTCCCTTAGGAGATGGGTATAAGGATAGTAAAGAAACACTCCCCCCCTGATGTAGAGTGGTGTTTTTTGGCTGCTTGGAACTCCAGTTGAGAAGGATGCACATGGGAAGATATCCTCTGTCCCGGTTGAAGGTGCCAGTTATGTCATCATGTCAGACAAAAGTGGTCTATAGAGGTTGCCAATGGTGATGCCTGAAACCATTAACATGCCTGCTGATTGTGGTGAGGTTGTTTTGCAGAATATTGTGCATTTTGTGACCCTGTATGCAATATAAGCCTGGCCCAAGTGTCACCACAAGCAAATGCCTTGTGGCAAGGCTGTAAACAGCCTCATGTTACGTGCCAGAGCGACCCCTGTACTCATGCAAAGGCAGTGCATGGAAGGGAGGAAACAGACAGTTGATTTGGTCTTTTCCGCTGCTGTTAGTCAGGTGTATTGAGGGACCAAGCGCGCCCCTCAACATTAAAAACTCACCCAGTAAAGAGGTGAAGATTATCAGGTCTCCTAATGTAGGATTGTCTGCAAATAATCCTGTGAGCCCAATGACAGCAGGTTATGGGTGGCACCAAGTAAGATGTTGACACATCCGGTCCTACTACTGCAGTGGAGAGTTATCATCACTGAGTGGTCAGTGAGATAGACCAGATGTCGGCTATTAGCCAAGAGGCGGAGCGTCATGGTCCAGAGGAATTGGAGAAGGTAGCTGACCATAAGGAGCAGGAGATGGTCAGGGAGGACCAGAGGCCTGGTGATGAAGAGAAGTTTGAGACTCATTATGAATCCTGCAGACAAAATGAGTAGCAGGTTTTGGTTCGGGGTGCGCCCCAAGGGGCCATGATGAGGTAGTGACCCCTGACAAGGTGGTGGATGGTCAGTACAGTTTCTGGTGACAATAGTGCGGTTGCTGAGCCCAACCAGGGGCCCCTTGCTTATGTGAGACCCATAATAGGGAAAACTCTGCCCAGTAGGCACCATGCAACTTAGTCGTGTGTGTAACAGCCTACAAGGTCTGAGAGCGCTGGTAATGGGATTGTCAGTACTAACCCTGTGAATGTCGGCATGCGGGATGTGGGCAATAACATCATTGTTGCAGAGCGTGCCTGGGTTGTGCCACCTCTAAAGAGTGTCTATGATCAGTCTGTTGCCCGTTGTAGGGTGAATACATGGGATAAGACCACAGCTAGGTATGTGACCAATATCATCTCTGCCCCTGCGGATATAGGGAAGATGTTGCCCTAAAGCAGGAGCTTTGACCCCGGAGGAAGCTTGGGCAATGTGAGAAAGCCCTACGGCCTTTATCAGAGGGGGAGGATATGTGGCAGACTGGCTACAGGTAGTTGCCTGTTGCTGCCACTAGGTGGAGACATAACAGAGTGTGAATATACAACAGCCACCAAGGTACCCTGCCTTGGTTGGATAAGAGCCAACTGTATTATTGTCAGCCACTCTAAGTGGTTGGCACTGTATAGATTTTTTTCTGCTGTTTCATGCGTGTTCACTGGGGGGGGCTCTTATTGGAGTAGACAATGCATGGAGTGGCGTCTACCCCCATGTTCCTGGCCACCATTTTTGATATGGCTTGGGAGTTCCTAAAAAAGCCGGGGGTCCATTCAGGTGTAACAGGAGGCGTGGTCTGCTAGCTGGTACTGCAGCAGAGGAGCGCGAGAGAGGCTCTGGCCCCGGAGGCTTTGAGGCGAGCCGTTTACTTACTGGAAGTGGCAGGATGTTGATACTGGACATTAGGTCCAGACAACGTAGTGGGGAGGGGCTCATATGTTTTTAGTTGGCCAGACGGCCAAGGATTTTATTATGTGAATGTCTCTGAATGCTGTGCTGATACACCCCTGTCTGCAAAAAACAGCGCGAAGCCCTAAAGAAGTCTTTGTTGGTGTGCATGCGCTTTCCAAGCGGCGATTCCCATGAGCAAAGTACCCCAGGACGGCCCAGTGAGGGCGTCGACGAAGGAGTGCGTTAACAATATATATAGTATATAGATATATATATATATATACATACATACATGTAGTGTGTCTGTCTTTGTGATGTGTGTATATGTAAAAATATATGCCTGTTTTTAAAATTATATGTGTAGAGAGAGATGTATATGTTTGTATATTTTGTGACACAGCAACTTCAGGTTGCAGGTCTCTGTCACTGGATTGGTAGAGTAAAGCAAGACACCTGCAAGTTACGTGCCACCAAAGGCATGGTCTCAGTGGGGGAAGCCAGAGATTTGGGGTCAGTAGCCATTAGTTGCTGACACCTGTAGCTGTTAGTATAACTGCAATGCAGTCAATACAAGCTTGCTTCTTTGGAACGGCTATATTGTTGGATGGGAGGCCATTCCCGCATTCCAGGTCCAAGCTTCACCAGGTCTCTAAAATGCTGGTGCTACAGGACGACACATGGATGTGATTCGCTGCCATAGTTGGAACAACAGCAGAGCTGAGCTGAAGGGAAGGTTCTTCATCCCCACAAGGCTTAAGGGAAGTCTCCATATCAGTGGTGACTGATAAGAGTATTATACCAGTGGTGGCTGGTTAAAAGTGTGTTGTGGTGGTGCAGAGTAGTAGACTCATACCACAGGTAGATAGGATATCTGCAAGTGTTTAGTTAGTGGCTAGATGACCTGGGTTTTGTTTTCTGGTGTACTGTACCCTGCTGAAAAATAAAGCTGGCTGATGATACACAGTGTGGTCTGTGAGACATGTATATCGTGTGCCAGAACTCTCTTACGAAAATATGGCGATCCCAGAGCTAAGATGGTGGCTGAATATGAGTGAGTAAATATCTCATTATGAAGCATTATAAGAAGAAACATTGGTAAAAGAAATAAATAATTATCCAATGAACTGTTTGCAAGGAGTAAGAGTTGCAATATAGATGCTCTCTCTTCTTCCTACTTTAAATCTTGATGGATACCATCAACCATATCTTCAGGAATCTGTTTGTATAAACACTAAACTGTGCCAGAATTCTGGAATCAAAAAGCTGTAGTAAACAAGGTCTATAGATATATGAACATTCGTACTCCAAACTTTGATGCGATAAGTGCCTCGGTACCGCATCAAAGACACTTTTTAGCACACCAAAGTTTTAAGGTGTTCTGGGGGCGTCGCACCACATTAGTAGAAGTAGACACATTTATGATTCTTTGACGCCAAAACTTGGGTGCACAACAGTTAGAACAGCCAGATCAAGTTAAAGGTGGTCTACGTGAGTCTGAGTTGTCGTATTGGCACTAAATACATTCTGGTTCATACATTCTGGCGCAGTCTATACTACCTTAAAGCAATTTAGAACTGGTCTATCAGTGCCAGAATTCATACATGTTGCCCTATGTTTATATTGTACAATATATTGGTGTTCCTTTAGAAATTATGTATCTGCTCAGATCCATATTACTGTAAAGGCCTTATATAACAGGTAAGCACAGGGTCAGAATCTGTCTTTCATGATCCACTTGGTTGACTTAGGCTAAGTCTACATGGAACTGGTTTACAATTGGATTTCTAAGCAGATGAAGTATTTAGAATCCACAAAAATCTTACTGTAAATCATCCCCACAAACCTCAGTAGACTCTAGCTCGGATTCTTTAATAACGTATTTCAGATATAAAATCCATTAAAAAAACTTAAAAGATGTTCAATAGTTCATCAAATTTAAATTGAAAACGGCAGACTATAGTAGTACTATTTAATGTTACTGGACCGGCCAAATCTGAAAACCGACCACCAAATCTGCGCAAAAAAAAAGCGGTAAAAAAGAAATCCGATTGTAAAATACTGGTCTAATTCTATAACAGAATTAAACAGTATTTACAATTGTTGTGTAGAAGTAACCATTGTGATAAATGCCAATAATAATGCAGCTCAGTGAGGAGAACTGTTTAGATCTCTAACTCTACTGGTCCCCAACATCAAGATTACAAAGCAAGAGAGGGAAGTGTTGGAAACAATTTATATTATACTCTCCTTGGTTCCAATTTCTTGCATACCCCTGATCTGAGTATGGAAGGGCCCATACCAGGGAATCAGACTAATGACAAGCATCCAGTGTCAGAGATAATGACTTGTTTTTATTAATGCAAGGACATTACTTTTATAACATAAGCATACATGGTGACTTAAGGCCAGCATGGGTATACTTCATGGTCTTAGAATAAAGAAGTGCCTACGCTCCTGCCCACGATTTCCAATTATACTGTATAGAAAAATACATAAAGCTTCATTATAAAACCAAATATGAACAAATCTATTCATCTTATTCCTTTCTGTTATTGTTGATCAAAAACATAAACTATTATATTTAAAGCAGATTTATTATACGTTGTCTGGTTTAAATACAAAATTCTGAAAGAAAAAGAAATAACAAAGGGAAAGGAAGGGATGGGGTCATCAAAACCCTCATCTATTATTCAAAGCAGAGTCCAGATACACCGAGCATCTCTCATTCTCTCGGATCCATAATATCCATGCATTGCATAGACAGCCTGATGATATCAATAGGAACTGTGATTTTTATTTCCTTAGGGGTGGCGCTATAGGAAAATTGAATACATAATGCTTCATTACTGTACAGGTGACAGCTGATTACTGGCAGTCCCAACAGTGGGTTACAAGGTGAAGAATTTATCTGTAGAACCAATTAACAAAAGAGGAAAGTCCAAAAGGGGAAAGTCTTTTAAAAGAGTTAATATAGGGACCTTCTCTGTTCCTCTTCTTTTGGCTTTAATGGAGAAAACCTACAAAAACATCTCTACCTTTGGTGAAAATGTCCTGTCTTTCATTATACAGACAACCCATTGCTCTATTTCCACTTGTTGACTTATTATGTATGATCACAGGGGTCCCAAGATGGCAGGACTGGGACAAGGTATTTTGGTGCCCTAGGCAAGTAAGGCATATACCGCTCCCCTAATGGAAAATTCAACCCACACCATACTTCCTAGTGCCTCCTTCCTGCCTGGAATGAAGTGACACCCTAGGCGGTTGACCTACCGTCGCCCACCCATTGTTCCAGTCCTGCAAGATGGGGACACTTTGTGATCTGCTTATTGTCAAGCGGCCTTCAAACAAGTTGACATTGTCCAAAGCAAAGAACTTTTATATTCCCCTCTACACATGTATGATATTCCTTCTTATGTGATTGTATTAAACTTTTTACTGACTAGTGCTGTTATTAATTACAAATATAATATGCTATTTAAATGAAGAATGCATAAAGATAAAGCATAAGTACTTACTAAATGTATATGATGCCTGGAATCCTCTCATCTCAATGTATTCATTACTAATAAATGTCACTGTCATAGAATTTGTCTTAGAGTTGATGACAGGGATCTTATAATCACCACAGAATGGACCCCATCTGAAAGTGGTATCCCGGATCTGTAAATAGTCCCATGGGCAGAAAAGTCCGGGTTGTGTCTTAAAGTCGCTAAAGGTCAGGGAAATCTGTAAAGATCAGAAACATAGATTATAATGTTATTATAATACACGTGATACAATATATTTGTTTACACTTAAACATATGAAACTGCTAAAGAGGTATACAGAAGAATATGAAATAACTATGTGTTTGGTTGTGAAGGACAATGCCCATAATTCATGTGTTGATTTTTCCGTTAACACATTATATTACTATTATTAACATTAAAGGGGTTTTGTCACCTAATGTGTTCCTGCTCACTCACTCCTTGTTAAAAAAGGGTGATTTCGTTTTACATTTGCTGGGCATTATAAAACACCCAGAACTATGTGACATCCTCGTGCTTCTTCTCAGTGCTCCCGATACTGCCATAGTAACCATTACACCCAGGATCGGGACACCACATTACCAGACTAATAACTTCCTCCCACTTGCATAACAACGGGAGTGAAAGTCTCTCATTCCTGTATTATCTTCTAAGAGAACACCATGGTGTTTAGGATGTAATGACTCCCACACTTCCAGTAGCTTGTCGAATGGATCTCTGAAATGTTCATGTGATTCCTTATGTGATGTGCAGTATAGTTGCCTTAGTAATACGCCTCACATGAGAAATCACAAAGACATTTCTGAGACCCGTTCAGCAAGGTATTCAAAGTGTGGAAGAGTCATTACATCATAAACACCAGTAGACCATACTTCGGTGTTATGTTTACTATGATAGTAGCGGAAACACACATGCACTGAGAAGAAGAGTGAAGACATCACATAGTGCTATGTGTTTTCTAATGCCCAGCAAATGAAAAACTAAACCATCCTTTTTCAAAGTATACAGGTATATAAATCTGTATATATATATAGTTTTATTAATAAATGTCCATATAGTGATATATGTACAGCATATATACATGTAGATAATAAGTCATCACTGTAGTACTGTACAATGTATTTTTATAGATTATTTTGCATTAAAAAATGTATTTAAAAAAATAAAAAATGTACTAAAAATTTCATATTACAATTAGACATGGGCGAATTTCTCAAAAATTCGATTCGTTGACTTCGTTGAATTTTCCGACAAAATTAGTTTCGGTCCGAATTGCTTTGGGACGAATCGCATTAAAAAACAGCTATTTCCAGGCTGCAAAGAGCCTGCAGGGTGCTGTAGAACATTGTACCATGCTTAAATATGCAGACGGAGCTTGGTTTGGTCTTCATACAATGTTGTGTTTTAGTATGACACGCAGATGACTGCCGCTGCTCTTAGAATCGCTTCAGTATAAAATTCCCTGGGCACTTAAGAGGGCAAAACTGACCAAAAAAAGTGAAGCGGGAATGTAGCCTGATAAAGTCATGGCAGCGACAGCTGGAAAAAAACAAGCTGAGGGCTCAGGTGGCAAAATCAGTGACAGAGTGTGGAGGTGACGGCAGGAGCCACAGCAGCATGAAGTCAGAGAGTGGCACAATGACATTCCGGAGGTGGCAAAACAGGAGTAGCCCACAGAGTGGCACAATGACAGAGAGTTGAGGTCATGGCAGCAGCCACAACAGCAGCATGAAGTCAGACAGTGGCACAATGACATTCTGGAGGTGGCAAAAAACAAAAGTAGGCCAAGAGTGGCAAAATGACAGGAGTGGAGGTCAGGCAAACAGCATGAGTTCAGAGAGTGGCACAATGACACAGTGTGGAGGGCACGGCAACAGAAACAGCAGCAGCATGAGGTTAGGCAGTGGCACAATGACATTCTGGAGGTGGCAAAACAGGAGTAGGCCACAGAGTGGCACAGTGATAGAGTGTGGAGGTCATGGCAACAGCCACAGCAGCAGCATGAGGTCAGACAGTGGCACAATGACAATTCTGGAGGTGGCAAAAAAAAGGAGTAGGCCACAGAGGGGCACAATGACAGGAGTGGAGGGGTTTTTTAAACGGCATCGCAGTGAGGTAGAGAGTGGCACAATGACACAGTGGGAGGGCCGCAGGAGCCACAGCATCTGCATGAGGTCAGCAGTGGCACAATGAAATTCTGGAGGTGTGGCAAAACAGTAGTAGGCCCAGAGTAGCACCAATGACAGAGAGTGGAGGTCACGGAGCACAGCATGAGGTCAGAGCGTGGCACAAGTGACACAGTGTGAGAGGGCATGGCAAGCAGCCACAGCAGCAGCATGAGGGTCAGACGTGGACAATGACAGGTGTGGAGGGCACGGCAGCAGCACAGCAGCCCATGAGGTCGGCAGTGGCACAATGACATTCTGGAGGGTGGCAAAACAGGGAGTAGGCCACAGAGTGGCACATGAACAAAGAGTGGAGGTCACAGCAGCAAGCACAGCAGAGCATGAGGTCCAGGCAGTGGCACAATGAATTATGGAGGTGGCAAAGCAGTAGTAGCCCAGAGTGGCACAATTACAGAGTGTGGAAATTTCATGCAGCAGGCCCACGCAGCTAGCTGAGGTCAGACAGTGGCACAATGACATTATGGAGGTGGCAAAAACAGGAGAGGCCGCAGCGTGGCACAATGGACGCGAGTGGGGTTACGGCAGCAGCAGCATGAGGTCAGAGACGTGGCACAATGAATCGTGTGGATGGGACGGCCAGCAGCCACAGCCGCAGCATGAGGTAGGCAGTGGCACAATGACATTCTGGAGTTGGCAAGAAAACAGGGAGGTAAGGCTACAGAGTGGCAGAATGAAACAAGGTGGGGAAGGGGTGTTCTTCTTTTATTTGTTTTTTCCTTTGTGGGTGGGGTGATGTCGGTGTGTTTTTGCTGGTGGTGGTGGGTTTGAGTTAGGTTTTGGTTTTTTGTGTAGTTTTCTTAGGTCGTCTTTGGGGTTGGTTCGACGTCGCTTTTTCGTTTCAGTTTTGTTTCTTGTTGTTGGTTTCGGGGGGTTTGTTGTTGTGGGTGGTTTCGGTTTTTTTTCATGCGGTGGGGTGTTGAGGGCACGGACCGCAGCAGCATGAGGTCATAGAGTCGGCACAGGACAGATTCGTGTTCGAGGTGGGTGGCAATACCAGTCCTGGTAAAGATGGTGGTAGGCAGATGGAGAAATGGCAGCAGATGTGTGGCATCAGGCGGGTGGCGGCATCAGAATAGTGGCTGAAGCAGGTAGTTTGAACCCAGGACCCCTTTTCTTTCCCTTTTCTCACAGTTTGGGGGGGTGGGGGAGGCGTTCAGGCTGATGTGTCTGATGCCTAAGGCAATGGTGTGTGGAAATCATGGACGATCCACGCCTGATTCATCTTGACAAAGGTCAGTCGTTCCACATTTCCCGTGGACAAGGGGTTTCCTTGGGGTAACGATGACCCCCGCTGCACTGAACACCGTTCTGATGCCACATACTGGTTGGGAATGGTACAGACCATACTTCTCCACTGAAATCGGCAAAGTTTGCATCCAATATCCCTTTTGGCTGCCCAGTAGTCCAGGGATCTTCTAATGGTGTGGCAGGAGTGCTGTCCCCAAGTAGGCCACGACCTGTTGGTTCAGGGTTGCTCCAGGTCCTGCTGCTTGCTGCTGCGACTGCTCCTGACTAGGTGGTTGAAGGAAGCTGCTCATCAGTGATTCCAGACTTAGGTTGCTGCTTGATGGAGCTGGTACTGCTCCTACCCCCCACCTTCCCTCAGCAGCCGCGGCAGTAGTACATGAGCGCTGAAGAACCCCCCGGTCAGACCTGTCAGAGGAGGGACGATGCCGCACATAGGCAGCGGCCAACTGACTATGGAGGATTTCCTATAATTTGGAGTTTGTCTTCCTCTCAGCAAGCTGGAAAAACGCTCCCATTTTGGACCAGTACGAGGGTCCAATCAGGGTGGAGAGCCAGAAGTCATCCCACTGCGGATGTGGGACTATTCGGCTGTCACTAGCCAGCAAAATCAGCATGCTGCGGGCCATCCTTTTACATGTGACTCCGAGGGGCTCCCTTGCCGCCATCTCCACTGTATTACTGCCACGGTGCTTGGGGCCATCTGCCCGTACTTTCTCATCTCCGATCTACCCCTCCTCCAGCTGTTCTGCTCCTTCCTCTCTTGTCACTTGGGTAGAAAAATCCACTCATTTCACCAGACAATGCTTCTTGCTCAAATGTCCTCTCCTCCTATTCAGTTCCACGGACTCATGTGGCACGGATGTATGTGCCACGTCTCCACTCCCCTGCATAGACAGATTTTTCAGCATCTGGTTCCAGGACATGAAGCAGTGAACTGGGGGTAACGTTAATTCATCCCATAGTCCTGGCGCTGCAAATAACTCACCCCCTCGAATGAGCCTCAACAACGGAGGTGTCATGCATGAGCTCTGACTGGCTGACATCAAATTTACACAGGGGGAGTACTGCTGTCCGCCTGGAATCATCAAAAATATTGATGGCCTTCTACTGTTATACAGTCGGTCCAACATGTGAGCTGGAATTCCAGCGGGTGGAAACATGATATCATGAGTTGTTGGGGGAGGCCGTTCTGCCACTGGCAACTCGAGGAGGGTGTTCCTGCTTTGTAGGAATGGATAAGTGCATGCACAGTTCTCCTGGCTATTTTCAGAATTTTCTGAAGATTTGTGGAAGACATCAGGAACCTTTTCACAACCAGATATGAACACATGCGGCATGCAGTGGGCGCATGGGACCATCCCTCCTTGGTGCACGCGGACACCATGTTACTCCCATTGTCCATCACCATGGTCCGATTTGCAGTTGGCGTGGGAAAAAGCCACAATCGGATTACTTGCTGCATGAAGCGGAGCAGTTCCTCACCTGTGTGACTTCGTTTGCCGAGGAGCCAGGTGTAGAACTGGTGACCACCGCTGTAGCCCCTACACATGTGTATGATAGAGCAGTACTTGTGGAGGCTGAGATGTGGTGGTGGTGGAGGTGGAGGAGGCGGACATTGGCGAGGAGCCGGCAGTTTGACAACGAGGAGGAGAAAGCGGCTGTTTCCTTCCAAATAGTTGGTGTGCCTGGGAGGAAGCAACATTCACAGTGGGCCATAAAGGACACGTACTGGTCCAGACGATAGTTACAGCTCCAGCCGTTGCGCTGCCGTGCACTTGGACAACCGGATAAGCTCACGGGAACTGGCCCACTTTCTGTTCTTTACATATTTATGAAGTGCTTGGTATGCTTTTTGGAAAAGAATTACGGCTTGGAACTCTACATCTCGGCTCCGCACAAGCCATTCAGTTCTCTGAATGGTGCAGAGTCAACATTTGGATAGGGAGGGACTGCTGTACCAAAACCTTGGACAGGAGCACGGTCAGAGCTGCTGCACTTAGATGGTTGGAAGCATACTGTTGTCTCTTTGCATCGGTCGTGATTATGCTGGCCATGAGGAGCGAGGAGCTGGAGCAATGGTCCGGGAGATGATGGCAAAGAGAAACATGCTCCCCTTCTGCAGAGGTTGTGAGCTTTTACTGGCTGAAATGGCTTGCATGCCACTGGGCGTTGCTGTGCTGTTGCTGCGGCAGCAGGATGGGACCACCAATCTGAAGCACGTTTCTCCAGGCCACCGGATCGGTGACACCTGCTGTGTTGACGCAGGGCCGTGGATGCCAACGTTAGCTCCCTGTGCCACGGCTTCACTTTCTGCCCACAAGATTCTTAAATATCCCATATCGGCTCTCCGCTGTCTTAGCAAAGACGGCCACACCGCCGAGTAGCTGTTTGTACCGCCAACGTCCGCACTGTGTGATACTGCGCCGCTGCCTCGCTGAGCCCTGTGCCGCTACTTTCTTGGACCGCGTAAGCGGATTTTTTACCCCGTGGCCGTTTGGTCCCGACTCACACTGCTGCTACCCTGCGGACTCACGGCCACACAACCACTTGCTGGCTGTGCCGTTGGCCTGACACGCAAGCTGACGCACTTTCTCCTGATGATGATGAAGCCCTTGCTTCACCGGCTCCAAGTGTGGTCGGCTACTTCATCATCAATTTTTGTTTCATGTCACTGGCTGTCCTGTCCGTCTTGGTATGCAGAGGCGCCCTCACAACATGACCACCCATGCCACTCTCCACATCTATTACTTGCTGCCTATGCAAGAAGCAGGGGATATTGGCCCATTGCTTTTCACTGCCAAGTAGCTGCTGATGCCTCTCTAAATTGTTCATCCTCGATATATAGTGGTGCTGAGCAAGACCACATAGTAGATCTCTGGCTGGAGGGAACCGGATGGAGACAGGCGGGTTGAGAGACAGGTGAGGGCCGCTGTCCCGCGCCAAGGCCATGCCAACTAAGGGTTGTGTCTGACGTTCCCAACGACTACTTGGGCTGGGTTGTCAGATGTCATCTGGAGGATGGGATGACCTAGTAAAACCAATCAAGCCCCCTTTGGGGTTTGTGAAAAAACAAGGCCGCTAGTGAAGCGGCAGTTCGGGCTCACGAGGGGCCCCCTGCTGCGACGTCCCTTGCTGTGCTGGACCGGGGCCCTGCTCCAGGAATGTTTTTTGCTACTGCCCTCGAAGGTGAAGACCTGCCCCCCTCTCTGTTGAATATGTTTTTTTTTAAAATGTACGGACATTTTTTGTGAAGATATTGTATATGATAAAACAACCCTGTATTTGGCCAAATAAACCCAGTAACAAGGCTTGGGTAACCCTTGGGGATTTAAATTGCCTCCCAAAGGGGCAGGAAAAATTGATGTATGTGCCGTTTAAAAACTCTGTGTATTTATGAATGAAAAAGCACAACAGGTTTTTTAAATTAACTTGGTAATTATGCTAAAAGGAAAAAATTTTTTTTTGGCGGTGAAAGGGATTTTTTTTTACCCGAGAAAAAAAATCTTAATTTTAACCCTTGGATGAAATTGGCCCAAAAAATTTAGCAACCAAAATCGTTTGTAGCTGTTACAATGGGTGTTTTTACGCTCACAACAAAAGAAAAATTTAATTAACCTTCGCTTGTGAATTATTAAGGAAAAATTTAAATTTTTTTTGGGGTGAAAAAACGGTTTTTTTTTTAGTCACACGCAGCAAAAAACGTTAATTAACCCCTGGATGTAAATTGCGCCAAACAATGAGAAAACCCCAAAACTACAGCCCTTTTTTTTTAGGTGTTACAATGGGTGTTTTTAGCTACACAACAAGAGAAAAAAATTAAAAACCTTCGCTTGTGAATTTTGCTCAGGAAAAAATTTATTTTTTGGCGGTGAAAGGGGTTATTTTAGTCACCAAGCAGCAAAAAAAACGCTTAATTAACCCCTGGGGAAATTGCGCCAAAAAATTTAGCAACCAAAATATAGTTTTGTAGCGGGTTTTCAATGGGTGTTTTTTACGCTACACAAAAAAAGAAAAAATTTAATTTAAACCCTTTCCTTTTGAAATTTGCTATAGGAAAAATTAAATTTTTGGGGGGAAAGACGGTTTATTTTATCACCACAGCGCAAAAAAAACCTTAATTTAACCCCCGGATGTAAATTGCGCCAAAAATTGAGCAACCCCAAAACTACTGCTTTGTAGCGTGTTACAATGGCTGTTTTTTACGTAACAAAAGAGAAAAAATGTATAAACCCTTCGCTTGTGAATTATGTACAGGAAAATTTTTTTTTTGGCGGTGATGGGTTTATTTTAGTCACCACAGCAGCAAAAAAAACGCTTTTAAATTTAACCCCCCGGTGTAAATTGCGCCAAAAATGGCAACCACAAACTACTATTTGTAGCGTGTTACAATGGGGTGTTTTTTTCGTACAAACAAAAGAAAAAATTTTAATTAACCTTCGCTTGTGAAATTTGCTATAGGAAAAAAATTAATTTTTTGGGGGGAAAAAACGGTTTTTTTTAGTCACCACGCAGCAAAAAAACGTTAATTAACCCCTGGATGTAAAATTTCGCCCAAAAAATTTAGCACCACAAAAATTTTTTTTGCTTTGTAGGTTTTTACAATGGCGTGTTTTTTTTTCGTACACAAAAAAGAGAAAAAAAAAGTAATTAACCTCCTTGGAATTATGCTACAGGAAAAAAATTTATTTTTTGGCGGTGAAGAGGTTTTTTTTTAGTCACCACAGCGCAAAAAAAAGTTAATTAACCCCCGGGGTGTAAATTGGCCCAAACAATTTAGCAACCCAAACTACTAGCTTTTTTTGGTGTTACTGGCGTGTTTTTTACGTACAAACAAGAAAAAAATTGTAAAACCTTCGCTTGTGAATTTGCTACAGGGGAAAAAAGTATTTTTTGCGGTGAAAAAGACGGTTTCTTTTAGTCACCACAAATAGAAAACCACAATGAGGAAAAAATGGCCTTAAAACATAACTTTTAATAAAAGTAGAATAAAAAGCATACTAATGCGAACACTGCAACTTCAAGAAAACACACATGTGGGATAGGGAAACCAATGGGTGTGTACATATCCCTATAAAGCCCTGGAAAGGAAAGACTATTAAGCCCTAACCTAAATACATGAACAGGATAGTCGCCCCAATAAGGGCGGTCCTGGCAGGAGCCTGACCCTGCAAAAACTAACCCTAAGTTGAATCCTACAGGTCCTCTCCCAACATGTTTCAAACCTCCAGAAGGGATCGCATCAAGGGAAGATTAGGAACCACCAGACCATAAGGAAAAAATGCGCAGCAAAGATATAACAGGTGCACAAAAGACAAAATACCTCAAGTGGCTATGATACATAGACTCACAAAACCCAGATATACAAGGTCAAGACAGATGCATATTGGGTGCATAAATGAAGCCACCGAGGTAGGGTACAGGCATCTACTAAGTTAAACAAACAAGCAAACATCACATAGGGAAAAAGAAATCCAGCCCACATAAAACATAATAATAACAGGAAAGACACCCACTATTTACAGATTCTAAACAAAAGACTGACCAATAAATATATATACAGATCCTGCAGAGCAATAGTGCAGGGACGTCCCACACCCTTTGAGGGTGTCCCAGCAGTGGCCGAGTGAAGGAGACGCCGAATGAGCGCGAAGTGTTTGCAAATAAAGGCGCGCGTGATGGCACCCAAGTGACGCGCGGCCAGGGACAAGATGCGTCCCTAGCAACGGTTGCGCATGCGCAGAAGGAATGTAATACGAACATAAGAGACACAGACCTTCAGAGCCTAGAAACAGGACGCCGTGCAGGTAATACACTGCGCCAGCAATATTGAGAAACGGTATTTAAGGCAGAAAGTGCTTGCCTGATGTATAGCAAAGCCTAGAGTAAAGATTCAGGGATTAATCAAAGATGTGGCCAATCGTTGTACACCTTATTAAATCCAACAAACCCGAGGATTTTGAAAAAGAGAGAATTTAATAATAAACAGAAAAAATAATTTCTTGTGTAATGCTGTAATATGCCCAACAGATTTTGTAATGCTGCGATGTACACAAAATAAGGAAAGAAAAATGAGAGAAAAAAAAGAAGAAAAGAAGAAGAAAAGAAGAAGAAGAAGAAAGAAAGAGAAGAAGAAGAAGAAGAAGAAGAAGAAGAAGAAGAAAAGAAGAAGAAAAGAAGAGAAAATAAGAAGGGAGTCTGATTTCAGAATGCAACGAAATCCAGGCGGTCGTTCAGCCCATGGGGGTGACTGTGTTCAGAGTAAAAATCCATATTAGGATATGAGTTAGACAAAATAGACCAATGTTGACGTACAATCTGTTGGATTTTAGGAGTGAATGGATGGTATTTTAGAATAAGGGGTACACGTGGTGTAGTCACACAAGGTTCCTGTGATAAATGGTCAGGAAGCTGGTCATTGTCATTGGTAGAAGGGAGACTCTGTTGTAGAAGACGTTGTGGGTAGCCTCGTCTAGAAAACGGTTGGACATTTCTTGCATACGAATGGAACGAGTCTCAGGTTTGTCTGCAATAGAGAGACTCGACTAAATTGTAAACGAGGCAGAGATTTTTTTGTATGGGGTGAGTGGTTGCTCATATCCTTATATCGAAATTAAAAAAAAAAACCTTTACAATGTTACAAAAGGGACAAAAATTTACGGGATCATCTCATTAGAGCAGACGTGGGTTCTTTACGGACACGGACTAGACAAATGACATTTACTACACCTAAAAAGGGCACTTTCCCTTGTTTAAGTTGTGCGCAGTGTTCTTCCGTCACGAAGGGCTCCTTCTTCACACATCCTCATACAGGACAACAATATCCTATCAAAGGGCAATACACATGTCTCTCCAATTTTGTCATTTATCTCTTAAAATAACCCTGCGGTCTGGCATATGTTGGTCAAACCACACAGGCCGTTAAAAACCGCATTTCTAAACAGAAATCTACTATACGTTGCAAGGAAACCCTTCTTCCAGTACCTGCACATTTCGTGAAATGTAACCACCTTCCCTCACAACTGAGATTTCAGGTGATAGAGCAGATCCCTGTCCCTCGACGCGGTGGCAACCGCATTGCTACTCTCTCTAAACGTGAACGTTTTTGGATCCATACTCTACGCACCCTTGAACCGGATGGTATGAATCGAGAGTATGATGTTGCTCATTAGCTGTACCAGTATTGGATATATATGCTTAATGTTTTGCTTTACGATCTAGTCGTATAATTTTACACAGATCTCTTTGTTACTTTTTACACCTGTTACATTTGAGCCAGGCTGTATTCTTGTTTATAAATTGCTATACACTGATATGTTATATTTTCTTCACAGATCAAATGATGTATTACCCATCTAGCCTGCTCTATCATTGGTATATATTTATGCTGACTCTTTCCATGTCATTACTAATACCTTATCCTTTAGTCTCTTGATTTTCTTATGTTTAATCTTATATCCTATTGTCCATGACCTGTCATTCCCCTTTCTCCTATCATTTCCCCGATACCTAGACGTTTACTCTGTTTCTTTTTAACTATTATCACCTCCTCTGGCTTACTTTTTAAATCTAGCAGCGTCGCCTACGCACTCCTAGTCATTTACCGGCACTACTACGCTTGTCTTGCCTTTTGTGCTCACCCGCGCTCTATCGGGGGGTCTGCGCATGCGCGGACTTTCCGCGCTTGCGCGGCGCCTATATCCGGACACTCGCACAGCGAGCATTTGCCGGCATTCCTCACACACATCGGACGTCTCGTCCAGGCTCTCCTTCTGTCCCAGGTAGCGTTTCATGTGTCTAGCTGCTTACTACTCTCCTCAGTCCTTCTAGACTGTCATTTTTAGTAAATTTATTTTTATACTCTATTTATTCCAGCCAGCACTCCACTATTGTGGATTTACTACCTCATGTGGAGATCTTAGTCTCCTGGTATGTAACCCCATCTGCTCCTTGCTCTATACATAGTTATATAATATGCTTTTAGTTAACTCTTTGTTCATTCTCTCCTAGTAGCCTATATTGGACCATATCCAATTTCTCTAAATGTGCTATATGATCCTATTTCTTCCTATTTGGTAAGAGATATGTTTTTATATATTGTTTTCACTATCTCTTTGCTGTTCCTTCTTTCCTCTTTTCCTTGTTTCTATATTCCTTTACCCAGTGTAACCCCTACTACCTCTATATGTTCCTTCTTTTTTATCCATCTACTCTCCTTTTCGTTGAAGTCCTTTGTTGCACTTTACTTATTGCTATATGTTTTTTCAATACAGATGTCACTTGACAAAGGCATTCGCCGAAACGTATACTCCATTTTGACATCAATGATTTCCTTGGCTCCTATTGCCATTTCTGTATGAGCACTTGTATAGTATATTTATTTGACACTCACTTAAATTATCTCTCGAGACGCTATTTTGCCCAGTGTAAAAAAATATTTGTCTATTGTGCATTACTTTTTGGTGTGCCATGGTTTACAATTTATTATATGTCTATTAATTTTCCACGTATAGCACCCAATTCCCTATTTTTACCTTATGGTGTGCGTGACCTTCTACTTTCAATACCCTCCCAGGGTGTGGGACGTCCCTGCACTATCGCTCTGCAGGATCTGTATATATATTTATTGGTAAGTCTTTTGTTTAGAATCGGTAAATAGTGTGTGACTTTCCTGTTATTATTATGTTTTATGTGGGCTGGTTTTCTTTTTCCCTATGTGATGTCTGCTTGTTTGTTTTACTTTGTAGATGCCTGTACCTTACCTCGGTGGCTTCATTTATGCACCCAATATGCATCTGTCTTGACCTTGTATATCTGGGTTTTGTGAGTATATGTATCATAGCCACTTGAGGTATTTTGTCTTTTGTGCACCTGTTATATCTTTGCTGCACATTTTTTTCCTTCTGGTCTGGTGGTTCCTAATCTTCCCCTGATGCAATCCCTTATGGAGGATCGAAACATGTTGGGATAGGACCTGTAGGATTCAACTTAGGGTTAGTTTATGCAGGGTCAGGCTCCTGCCAGGACCGCCCTTATTGGGGCGACTATCCTGTTCATGTATTTAGGTTAGGGCTTAATAGTCTTTCCTTTCCAGGGCTTTATAGGGATATGTACACACCCATTGGTTTCCCTATCCCACATGTGTGTTTTCTTGAAGTTGCAGTGTTCGCATTAGTATGCTTTTTATTCTACTTTTATTAAAAGTTATGTTTTAAGGCCATTTTTTCCTCATTGTGGTTTTCTATTTGTGGCTTTGGAGGAATTAGTTTATTTTTCCACTATATTTGTGGAGCTTTTGGCATTTTAGTCACCACAGCAGCAGAACAATGCTTAATTAACTCCTGGATGTAAATTGCGCAAAAGAATTGAGCAGCCAAAAATGAAGTGGTATTTGTATTGTAAAAGCTGTTTCTTTAAATGATACAACAGGAACAGGCTTAGACCCCCCCTTGGATATTCAATGTGCTGTGAGCAGATAGCAATAAAATGTATATGCAGCTGCACTGGACACACACTGGACTTCAGATCCAATACCCCACAAAATCAGAAATAGAACGTTAAGAGAAGCAGTCTCTGAGGCAAGCTGAGACACACCCCAAAAATCGCTGTATAAAAATCAGTTCTTCAGCAAGAGCTATTACAAACAGCCGTGGCAGCACCTTCCCTAATCAGTCCAGTGAGATCGGTATGAGCTCCCAGCGTCGTGCCCGGACTTATATAGTGCGGTGATGTCACAGAATCCCGCCGGCTTCATCTCTGCACATGTCATGCAGGCTATGCCCTTCTTCCTCCCAGAGTTCTTTGCCCCATGTAACGCCATGTGCTTGCAGCCATTTTATCAATCAAAAACACAGTTTTGTTTACCGGGAAATACCCCAAACTTCGACTTCGTTCAGAACCGAAGTTTTCCTGAAGTTCCAAACGAATTCCTCTTCGTTAGAATCAATTCGCCCATCTCTAGATGTAAATTGCGCAAAAGAATTGAGCAACAAAAATTACCAGCTTTGTAGCGTGTTAAATGGCTGTATTTTACGGTACACAACAACAAAAAACTTGTAATTAACCTTCGGTTATGAATTATGCTACAGGTAAAATGTCTTTTGTGGCGTTGAAAAAGAACGTTTCTTTTAGTGACCACAACAGCAGAACAGCGCTTAATTAACCCCTGGATGTAAATTGCACAAAAGAATTGAGCAACCAAAAATTACCAACTTTGTAGCGTGTTAAAATGGCGTGTATATTAAGGTACACAACAACAGAAAAACTTGTAATTAACCTTTGGTTATGAATTATGCTACAGGTAAAATGTCTTTTTTGGCGGTGAAAAAGAACGTTTCTTTTAGTGAAACCCACCCAACAAAGCCAAAACAGGCGTTGCATTTAATTAAAAAAACCCAACCTGGGATGTAAAAAATTTTTTGCGGGGAAAAAAAATAAGAGCAAAAACCTATAAAATTGAAAAGTGGTAAATTTTTTGGGATTGTAAAAACGTGTTTCTTTAAATGGGAATACAACAGGAACAGGCTTAGATAACCCTTGGATATTCAATGTGCTGTGAGCAGATAGCATTAAAATGTATTTGCAGCTGCATTGGACGCACACTGGACTTCAGTTCCAATACCCCACAAAATCAGAATTAGAACGTAAGAGAAGCAGTCTCTGAGACAAGCTGTGACACCCCCCAAAAATCGCTGTATAAAAATGAGTTCTTTAGTAAGAGATATCATAAGCAGCCGTGGCAGCACCTTCCCTACTCAGTACAGTGAGAGCGGTATGAGCTCCCAGCGTCGCGCCCGGACTTATATAGTGCGGTGACGTCACAGAATCCCGCCGGTCTCTGATTGGCTTCATCTCTGCACATGTCATGCAGGCTATGCCCTTCTTCCTCCCAGAGTTCTTTGTCCCATGTAACGCCATGTGCTCACAGCCATTTTATCAATCAAAAGCACGCTTTGATCATGCGAAGTACCCTAAACTTCGACTTCGTTCAGAACCGAAGTTTTTCTGAAATTCTAAACGAATTCCACTTCGTTAGAATCAATTCGCCCATCTCTAATTACAATGCTCTGGGAGACTTTTTTTTACATAAACAAATGTTGTACTAGATGATACGCATCTACTCAATAGGCACTGTTCAATTAGCAGATTGCAGTTACTTTCATAAGCCAGCTAGCCGCAGCTTATGTGGAGGAAGAGCTGCTCCTGGGCAACTGTGCATGCCCAGGAGCACTTCTCATACACTCACAGTCTAAGTATTGACTGTGGCCAGCGCCTGGAATGGTGCAAGCGCGTATGTGATTTCCCAATCACCAGCTACATCACCATGATGCTTGCCTGCTGGTCACCGCTCACAGCATAGAGCCATGGCCCGAAACTATAGCAATGAATGTAACCCAGCAACAAAAATGAGACACAGGTACAGAATTGTTAAAAGGTGTACATTACAAACGTTGATAAAAATACATAAACTGACCAAAGACAGAACAATCTGTGAATAAACCTTTAAGGCTATTACATAATTGATTTATAATATTATGATACACAGTGGGGATAAAAGTATTTAGTCAGCCACCAATTGTGCAAGTTCTTCCAATTAAAAAGATGAAAGAGGCATGTAATAGACATCATAGGTAGAGCTCAACTATGAGAGACAAAATGAGAAAACAAATCCAGAAAATCACATTGTCTGATTTGGAAAGAATTTATTTGCAAATTATGGTGGAAAATAAGTAAATAAGTATCAATAACAAAAGTTTATCTCAATACTTGTATATATCCTTTTGTTGGCAATGACAGAGGTCAAACGTTTTCTGTAAGTCTTCACAAGGTTGGCGCACACTGTTGTTGTTATGTTGGCCCATTCCTCCATGCAGATCTCCTCTAGAGCAGTGATGTTTTGGAGCTGTCACTGGGGAACATGGGCAGACCTCCAAAGTTTTTCTATGGGGTTGAGAACTGGAGACTGGCCTGGCCACTCCAGGACTTTGAAATGCTTCTTACGAAGAAACGTTTCATCTTCAATGCCCTTGCTGATGGAAGGAGGTTTGCACTTAAAATTTTCACGATACATGGCCCCATTCATTCTTTCATCTATAGGATCAGTCGTCCTGGTCCCTTTGCAGAAAACAGCCCCAAAGCATGATGTTGCCACCCCCATGCCAGTAGGTCTGGTGTTCTTTGGATGCAACTCAGCATTCTATCTCCTCCAAACATGAGTTGTGTTTCTACCAAACAGTTCTACTTTGGTATCATCTGACCATATGACATTCTCCCAATACTCTTCTGGATCATCCAAATGCTAGCAAATTTCAGATGGGCCCGGATATGTACTGGCTTAAGCAGGGGGACACGTCTGGCACTGCAGGATCTGAGTCCTGGTGGCGTAGTGTGTTACTGATGGTATAATTTGTAACGTTGATCGAAACTCTCTGCAGGTCATTCACTAGGTCCCCTCGTGTGGTTCTGGGATTTTTGGTCACTGTTCTTGTGATCATTTTGACCCCACGGGAAGATATCTTGCGTGACCCCCAAGAGGAGGGAGATTATCAGTGGTCTTGTACGTCTTCCATTTTCTAATTATTCCCCCAAACAGTTGATTTCTTCACACCAAGCTGTTTACCTATTGCAGATTCAGTCTTCCCAGCCTGGTGCAGGGCTACAATTTTTGTTTTGTCCTTCACAATTTTTAAAATTGAGTTTGGAGTGTGACTGTTTGAGGTTGTGGACAAGTATCTTTTATAAATATAACAAGTTCAAACAGGTTGTAACGGCTGGGTAGTGGATCCTCTGAACCACCGCAAGCGATGATAGTTAAGCCACGCCAGGGAGCGGAGTCTAAGTAGCCCCCGGTATTCACCAGAGCCCGCCACAAAGCGGGATGGACTTGCTGCGGCGTGAGGCTATCAGGTCGCTACCCCCGACGTGACTTGCTTGTGATGGCGGCCGAGGTGCAGCGTGGTACAGAATCGTAATCCAAGAATCGAAATCGTGGCAGGCAGTAAAGTCAGGGCTGGCGGAAATTTGGTTCGTGGTCGGGGACAGGCAGGAAGGTCAGGGCAGGCGGCAGGGGTTCGGAGTCGAGAAACGTAGCAAGAGTTGGGTCCCAAACGGTAAAGGCGAGAATACACTTAAGGAACATTTTTCTAAGGCACGAGGCAAATAATCAGCAAGGAGTGATTGTGGAGTGAAACCTTAAAAAGGGGAAGCGCCCGGAATTTGGGCCCAATTTTCCGGGGCGCTGGCCCTTTAAATTTCCAAGAACGAGCGCGCGCCCTAGGGGGTGGGCACGCGCGCCTGGGCCGGCAGAGGGCGCAGACGGGACAGGAACGAGGTCAGGTGAGTCTCTGTATGCTGCGGACCCACCGCTTTGCCCGCGGCCAGCGGGCCCCCCCGACCCCCGGAAACACCCGGGGGGGGGCCGGGGGGGGCCGCGGGCCGAGGACGGGGCCACCGGGGTACACAGGTTTCCATTAAATACAGGTAATTGAGTGGAGGACAGAGGAGCCTCTTAAAGAAGAAGTTCAGTCTGTGAGAGCCAGATATGTTGTTGTTTGTAGGTGACGAAATACTTATTTTCCATCATTATTTGCAAATAGATTCTTTCAAAATCAGACAATGAGATTTTCTGGATTTGTTTTTCCATTTTGTCTCTCATAGTTGAGGTTGACCTATGATGTCAATTACAGGCCTCTCTCATCTTTTTAAGTGGGAGAACTTGCACAATTTGTGGCTGACTAAATAAATTTTTCCCCATTGTAATTAGAGAGATAGGTAGATAGATAGATAGATAGATAGATAGATAGATAGATAGATAGATAGATAGATAGATAGATAGTGTATGGTGCATATTGGTAGAATCCAAACTCAAATAGAAAATTAAATTTTTAATAAAAAGTCAACATTACCCTTTTTCCAACAGGAGCTGTGATTGTGTAGCTGCAGTTCAGGTTTGAGACATAATTGTTGGGATAACCAGGAGAAGTAAAGGCTCCTTGGGGTTTAAAGAATGTTCCTCCACATTGCACTGTGGGAAATACATTTTAATGCAGTGAATAATGTATAAAAGTACATATTTTGGATGACAGCTTTGTTTCTAAAGTCTTACAAATTCATAATGATACTGTTAAAAGGGTCCAAAACCCCAAAAATGGAGAAAAGGAGCTTTGCCAATAAAAATATTTTTTTCCTATTAATCGATACACTGTTAAAGTTGTATAGCAAAACACAATTTCCAATAAGAGAGAGTCCCACCCTTAAAAGAGCACTTGCTGGAGTGTTTCAGAAGTACTAGTAGATGTAGCACAAATTTTCAATAGCTTTTGAGCTCCAGCAAGGATATGGCTTTTATTAGTCCATTTATCATGAAGGTTCTAGCGCTTCGAAAACCACTAAGAATAGGTCATCTATGGAATTTCAAAAATTACAAATATTAATTAGGCTGTGCACATTTGAGGAATGGCAACCTCATTGGCTTGCTGCACTCCGACTACCTCTTTTAAACCAGTGCAAGGTAATTCAGTAGCAAGTTCCTCTCACTCCCTGAGATGTTGTAGTCTGAATGGACTCCTAGTGAGGTAACATGTTAGTGTTAGGGACTCACCTGTACTGGGATCCCCTTGACGCTATTGGGAGGTGAGCTTAAACAATTTTTGATCAAAAACTGTAAACTAAGAATCCGAAGTTTTCATATTTTCCTTAGCAGTAATGCATTTCCAAAATTCCTATATGTCTTGATGTTTTACTTAGTTTTTAGTGTGCCACTGATATTTGTATTAGATCTATGGAATTTCTTGAAATTCACCCTTATTATAAAAATAAAGCATAAGACCAATATATAATGGTAAATTATAATAGATAACCTAAATTGTCATACTGTACCTGTGCTGTACAAAGCTTTGAAGCCAGCACCAGCTACACTGCTATCACTGGAAAACTCAACCAGTAATTCATTAGAAGATGCAATAATAGGAGGGATTAATGCAGTTCCACAAGTTTTGTCCAACACGAGTGGATAATTTTTAGTTGGACCATCATAAATCCTTATATAGTCAAATGCACAATCAGGAGATGACTGGACATCAAAAGCAACAAAGGTCAATGTAACCTATAAATAATAAAAAATAGATGTTAAGTCATTTGAATGAACCATTGACAATGTTTGATAGCACTGTTCTACAAATTTTCAAAAGTTGTCAGGTTCAGTTATGAAATGAGACATTTTTAAATGAGTTTGAACTTCTGAATTCAAATCTGACAAAGAAAATTTTTAGTTGGCTCTTGTTTCTATGATGTCAAGGAGTTTTCCTTTTACTGTTAGGCCTTGTTTACACGGCGGCTTTAACCGCGGTTCCCGCGGTCAAAACCTCGTCCTGACCTCGCCGCAAACTCGCCTTTCCCAACGCGGGTTTGCAGGGTGGGCGCTGGGCGTGGTCGTGGCATGGGTGGCGCGTGGTTTGGGGCACGGCTTGCGGCGAGGGTTTGCCCCCATGCAAATTAATAGGCAGTGGGAAAACCGCGCGGCTAGCCGCCCAGCAACCGTGGCGGCTCCCGCGGCACCCCCGGCCGTTCAGTGTCAGGAGAGTTCTCAAACCCGCGCGGCAAGGCCGCGGCCCCAGAGCCGTGGCCAAACTCGCGGCGTGTGAACCGGACTGTGGTTTCCCATAGGAAACCATGTTACTAAACAGGGAGCGATTTGGACGAGGTTTTGGCCGCAGAAACCGCGTTGAAACCGTGGCCAAACCCGTGGCCAAAACCGTCATGTGAACATGCCCTTACATATAATTAAGGCATAAACATTTCAGTAGTTTGAAACATTTTTATTTTTGAAAATAAAAAGTTGCAGAATATTTTGCCAACTCTCTGATTTTTATTTAGTGGAAACTTAGCAACAATTCAAATAACTAAACATATTTAAACACTTTAGTAAATTATTAACAGTTACAGAAATTGCACTAAAAAAATGTGGTCCTCATTCAGTGAAGACTCTTTTTTCCTTGTTTCTTATACTCCTGCATCGGATCATCTTTTACAATTGTCCAACAGTAATCTGAAAGCATTGATGGGTTCCATTGTCCTTGAAATCTTTTTTCCATAGCTGCAATATCTTGGTGAAATCTCTCCCCGTGTTTGTTGTTCACTGCTCTGCAGTTTGGTGGAAGAAAGTCTAGATGAGAATGTAGGAAACAAATCTTTAAGGACATGTTACAGCCAAGATCCTTGTATGTACTGAGGCGATTTTCCACCAACTCTTCATAGTTCTCTGCTCTTGAGTTTCCCAAAAAATTAGTTACCACTAATGTGAATGCTCCCCATCCAGCCTTTTTCATTACTCGGCAACAAACGGAGAAACTCCTCATTTTGAAGAAGCTTACGCATCTGAGGTCCAATAAAGACTCCTTCCTTTATCTTTGCTTCATTCCATCTTGGAAATGTATCAATGAGAAACTTGAATGCTTTTGCATTTCTATCCATTGTCTTTACAAAGTTCTTCATTAGACCCAACTTGATATGTAATGGTGGTAACAAAATCTTATGTGGGTCAACCAATGCTGGATGCAGGACATTTTTACTCCCTGGCTGAAGTGAATGTCCAAGAGTCCAGTCTCTTTTATTGTAGTGATATTCTCTTGCATGACTAGTCCACTCATCCAGAAAGCACCAGTAGTTTGTGTATCCCCCCTGAAGATCACGTCAGAGGGCAAACACCTTTAAGTCACAGCAGAGGGACCACAAATGTTCGATATAGTTCAGGAACCTCAACATCTGTTTTATGTTGTCATATGATTCTTTCATGTGTATTAAATAACCAACTAGAATTGAAGGTAGTGCATTGCCATACGCTTATTTTGGATGAATTGATGAATAGCCTCCATTCCTCTAATTTATGACATCTTCAGAGCTTCCATTAAACCGTTGACCTTATTGCATGCCACAAGATTGCCCTCTACTGCAGCCTGTGTCAGTGTGACGCAGATTGTAATGTATTATCATACAGGAGCATGCTAATACACCAATAAGTGTAAAAAAAAAAATAACACAAAACAATTGTTATCCCTTAATGGGATAAAATAAAGTAAAAAACATAAAAAGTGTAGAAAAAAAATAAAAATAAAAAAAGTAAGAATGAATATTTAATAAAGATAATAATTTTGCATGTATCACACAAAAAAATTCTACATATATTAGGTATTCACGTGACCATAATAACCTGTAGAAATAATCTAACAGGTTATTTAGTGTAAAAAATGAACGATGTAAAAAAAAAATTTAAAAAAATTTAAAAAAATGTTTTCTTTTCTGCAAAAAATTATGCAGTAATAAATATGTAAACTCAAACTACTACCCCAAAAAATACAACTTCTCTCATAAAAAACAAGTCCCGATTCAACTGCATCATAGGAAAAAACGCAGGAAGGAAAATATTAAAAAATGTTGCTGGTCATTTAGGTCTATTTAAGCCTGGTGCTCAAGGGGTCAACATAAAATGAAATATATATATATATATATATATATATATAATATATTAAAATATATATATATATTATACACATTGTACATGTAAATTAAAGTAGTCTATTGGTTTTTCTACATTATTATGCTGTTCTGGGTCCTGTGATAGCCACAGAAGATCCAAATCGTTGTACCCTTTACCATCACTGTAAACACTGAATCTTGACATAAAAATTAAATTTCCTAATCCACCTGCTCCCAAGAAATATGGATCTCATAACTTTAACGATTTGTCCCCCCTTATATCCTCCCACATGTTAAAAGCCTTGGAAGGCAGGACATAAAGGATGTGGCTTCAAAGGCTGCCCTGAAAAAAGATAAACCTCATAATCTCCTAGACTTCACACATTACTGTTTCCTGCGTTGGGACACACATAACTCTTAAACTTACTGTCAACAAACAGCTGATGTAGAGCTGCAGGAAGACCACATAAACTTTTATAAACGAGTCCTAATGTAGGAGAGATATTATTTAGAAGATATTTTGTACTGGAGAACTTTTTTACATTGCACTTACGTTTGTCAGATATGAACATTGTGATATCATTTGATATTATTGTCTCTGCTGTCTTCAGACCACACATAACATAGTACTGCAACTATATATCTTTGTTGCATGGTGACATCTGTTGGAGGTCTTTAAGCCTTTAAGTCTTTAATCCCTTTAATGGCTGGGTGCTACTTCTACCTAATTTTATCTTCAGTTTGTAAAACTGCAATTATTTGATATAATCTTTTTATCTTTACTCTTAGGTGATTTTTCATATTACAGTAATGCACCTGTATTAAAAATATCTTAACCTATATTAAAACATCTATTCCTGTTTATATAGGTTCCTGTGTGTGTAAAAAAACACAGTCTTTCTCTTTCTACCCCTCACTCTCTTCTTGCTGTATCCACATAGAGTTGATAGAACAATGGAAAAATATGGTTCTATGTCAACAAAGAAAAACTTTTTTGTTCTCCGACACCAGCTCTGTTTCTTGATTACTTTACCTTATTTAATGGTGCTCTTATCAGCCAATAAGAGTTGGCATTATCTGGGTAGGGGGATGGGTAATTAGCTGAGGTCAGACTCCCATTATTTCCATTAAGTATTTGACTACTGACATCTAAAAGGGAAAATAAGTTAAGTCAATGACTGTTTTATGTACAAAATTGAGTCCCATTATTATGACCACTTATTACTTTCGATGTTGGCAGTGCACAGCTCATGAAGGAAGTCATATGATATGAACTGGATTGGTAACTATTAAAGTGTGCGAAAGGCTGTTACCCTAAGCCCTCCAAGGTTCACAAGGGTAGAAGACACGCTACAGTGAATCAAATCAAGCAAAATGTACCAGAGAACTACCAGATGTGTGTCTAAAACAACAGTTTCCTGCTGGGTATGGAGCTCTGAAGCAGTCACTGCCACCTCTGGTTACAAATTTGCATCTGCAGAAAAGGCTTCAATTTTCATGGTTGTAGTGGAATTGGTTCTCCACTGACTTCTACATTGAGTCATTTTTTTCTGCTTAATCAAACAGTTGAATGCTGACATGTTAGGTAAAAAACATCAGAGAAAAACACCCTGCAACCATTGCTGGAAGAACACAAGCTTGTGATGACAACGTTATGTTCTTGGGAATTTTTTATGGCATTCTCTAGGCTACTCATCCATGTGGAAGGCACTCACAAGCTATTTGGGTATGAATCCATTCTTACAGATCACGTACACCCATACATACTGACATCCCTGGGACATATGGGATGGTTCAGCAAGACTTTGCGATATGTCACAGGGCTAAAAATGCCCAATATTGGTTGGAGGAGCTTGACCAAGACTTCCAAGTGCTATCCTGGCCATCTGATTTCTCAGACTTGAACCCAATTAAGCACATGTGGAGCCCTTGGATGATGGGGTTGGCTCTATGGCCCCTCCAGCAGCTGTGGGATGCATTCTGCTCCAGATACCTGTAACAACCTACCAGGACCTTATTGAGTCACTCCTAGCTCATATAGCTGCTGTCTGTGCTGCACATGATAACTCTGGATTTAAGCTGGTGGTCATCATAATGAGACTTGACCATATATAAAATATATTCCTGTTCGTACTTTAGTGTTCTATTGCACAGATGTGATACATTTTTGATTCACGTTTATGAAAACAGTAGACCTGCAAAAACTTACCGCATCGATACAGTTTGTTGATTTTAGAAAGATCTAGAACACTTAAACCATATCTTTGTCCAATTGGAGTGTTTGGGTCAGGTAAAGGCATAATGGTGGGTCCTCCTTTACTAAACGAATACCTGTTAGATATAGGAGACAAAAGCAAAGTGAAAGCAAGAGCTTCTGACAGAATGATATATCACAGATCCGATAATATAGATTTTTATAACAGTTTTAGTCTTTATAGAAAGCACATATCACTGATGTTCTCAATGAACAATTAACTTACCCGTCATAATGCATCACTGATTGATAGTCGTATGATAGGTCAAGATTATTGGTGTCGAATTTGGAAAATTGTCTTTCAAAACCTAAAGATAAGATAATTCTGTTTAACTGGTTATGGTAATAACATCAAATGTATAACTGTGTCCATCTCTACCTGTCCAGGAAGGTATTTGAGAACTCTAATTTAATAATATCTCTTAATATATGTTTAACCCTTTACTGACACAGGAAGTATGTCTTGATGCAAGTAAGGTCCTATGTAGTGGGATTACTCAGATATCCCGCTACATAGAATAATGGTGTCATCTGGCATCTGATGGTAACAACAGGAAATTAAGCTGGCTCCATTCCTTGCTGTTTTACCCTTAAGATATGGTGGCAATCAGGGCCATGACATTTAACCCTTTACCGCCGGAGCCAGTTTTGGCCTCTCTGACAGAGCTACATTTTTGAAATCTGTCATGTGTCCCTTTATGTGAGAAAAACTTTTTGACACTTTAACCTACCCAAATTGATTCAGAGATTGTTTTCTCGGGACACATTTTTGCTTTAAGATAGTAAGAAATTTGGTACAAAAATGCTTGTTTTTTTGTGAAAAATATCAAAGTATCGGTGAAAAATTTGAAAAAATTTACCAATTTTCAAACTTCAAAAATTTCTGCATGTAAACAGATAGATATTCCACTCAAAATAGTTTATAACTAGCATCTACCATATGTCTGCTGTAGTTTGGCATCATTTTTTTAAATGTCTTTTTTCCAACATTAGGAGGCTTAAAAATTTAGTAGTAATTTTCAAGAAAATTTGCAATATAAATTTTTTAGAGACCCGTCTAGTTCTAACGTGACTTTGATTGACCTGTATGTTAGATACCCCCATAAATGACCTCATCTAAAAACACACCCCTTAAATAATTAAAAAACCCCGAAATTTGGAAGTTTATTAACCCATTAGGTGTTTAAACAGGAATTAAAGCAAAGTGGAAGTGAAATTTCAAAATTTCACTTTTTTGCAGATTTTCAATTTTTATACATTATTCACAAGAATACGTAAATGTGATCAGGGAAATGCAACAATATTGATTCCCCAGATTCTGCTGTTTTCAAATATCCCATATTGGCCCTATTGCATTATTTGGCTCAACCACAAGCCCCAGAATCGGAGGAGCACCTACTGGACTCTGAGGTCTCATTTTCATTACGATTTTATTAGGGGCCTTTCAGGTTTGCGGACACCCTTAGGTGCTAAAACTTAATAAATGCCCCTAAAAAATCCCCCATATTGGAAACTACACCCCTTAAGAATATATACAGGGTGTAGTGAGTATATCGACCCCACGGGTTTTTTCACAAAATTTTTTAGCGTTAGCTTGTGAAAATGAAATAAAATTTTTTTTTTCCAATAATCTGCAATTTAGCTGAAAATGTTTAATTTTTACAAGGCACCGGGTAAAAAAGGACCCAAAATTTTTTTACGCAATTTTTCAAGTTGGCAATACCATACATGTGGGTGTAAACTGCTGTTTGGGCCCATGGCAGGGGGGTATAAGGGGAGGGAGTGCTATTTTGCTTTTGGAGCGCAGATTTTGGTGGGGCCAGTCGCATTACAAAGCCCCAAAGTACCAAACAGGTGAAACCTTCCAGAAGCCGCCCCATTTTGATTCAGCACGCCCTAGTCCATCTATGTGTATTGTGCATTTGGTGCCAGGTGTTACAATTTTTTTTTTTTTTTTTCATTGGGCTATAAATGAGGGGAAACGCAGTTCCACCATTGATTTTTGGGCTTCATTTACAGCGTCGCCGTGCGTAAATAAGATATCTTACTAGGGGCGTAAATTGCAAGATTAGTTTTATTATTTTTTTTATGTTTTTTACTTATACAATAAAATAGGTCTATAAAAATGCGTTTTTATTTGTCCTTTCTATAGATAACATTTCATTTTCTGTATAGGGAGGGGATTATGGGCTTGTTTTTTTGGATGAGTTGACGTTTTTTTAGTACCAATAGGGGGGCATATGCGTTTTGATCACTTTTTATTAGGTTTTGTAGGCTTTTGAACAAAATACCATCCTGGAAAGTGTTTTTGTTTTTTATTTTTTACAGGGGTCACCGTGCAGTATAGCTAAATGCTCGTAAACTCGCAGGTCGTAAATTTACAGGATACCCAATTTTTATTTTTTTATGTTTTACTGCTTTTACACAATAAAACACTTTTATTCAAAAGAAAACACTTTTTATCCCATAGTCTGAGGCCATACTTTTTTATTTTCTGTCTGTGACGGAGCTGTTTTGGGTGTTGTTTTTTGCGGGATGAGTTGACGTTTTATTGTATTATTTTTGGGGACAAACTTTTTGATCAGTTTTAAATCCGTTTTTGGAAGGCGGTGAGTAAATTTTCTCAATCTAGTAGGGGTTTTTTTTTTTTAAATTTTAACTCGCTCACCGCGTGCGTAAACCACGACCCCTTAGCTTTACTCTCTGGTCATACATTACGGCGATACCCTTTTATATAGTTTTTTTTTAATTTGGGAAACCCCTTAAAAAAAAAAAAGTGTTTTTTATTGTGTTAAATAATATTTAGCATCGCTGCTTCTGAGAGCCAAACTTTTTTTTTTCCCTATAAGACGGTAAGGACTTTTTTTGCGGGGTGAAACTGACCCTTTTTAATTGTACAACTTTGGCATTTATAATGAGTTTTTGATCGCTATTTTTTCCTTTTTATGTGCTGGGAATGTACAAAAATCGCAATTCTGTGACTGTTTCTTGTTTTTTTTTTTAAACGGCGTTACCTAGGGTTAATTAACATGACAGATTTATAGGGGGGGGGCGTTACGCACGCGGGAATACCAAAAGGGGACTTTATTTATTTTATCTTTTTGGGGCGATTGGCGTTTGTAAAGGGAAAAAGGGGATGTACCATAGTTTAATTTATTTTTTTGTTTTGTGTTTTACTTTTTTACTTTTTTTTTTTTACTTTTCAATTTTTTTACTTTTCCCCAGTGAGATTTTAACACAAATCCCAGGGAACAGCAAACATTATATTGCGTTTGAAGAGGCGATCTTGACACGTTCGTTGTGCACAGGCGCCAGGCAACTAGTGACACCAGCCCAATACATTTGGGCTGTTTACGTCCCCAACTACCCGATGCTTCAGAAACATCCGGGGATCCTAGAGAAAGGGCGAGCGGGAATCTCCATCCTTTCCCCATCTAGGCAGAGGGAGCCACTCCTCCTCCTGCCCTTCATTATTCGGCCATACAGGGTGCGGAAAAATGCGTTTTTCACCCGGCCAACCTCCTCCACGGGGTATGGGTTTCATGAAACCAGCGGAATTTCCGTGTTCCATTCGCGATCGCCGGGCTCCCCCGTAACCCCGCGTCGCCGGGCGGCATATCCATTTGGGGGAAATCACTTCCACCTAGGCTATCATTCGCCCAATGCGGGAAGGGTTAAATGAATGAGAAAACGGTGCGACTTTTTCTTACTGCGATTTTACACCCCTCATGAGTTCACAGGTGCCAAATTTACATGGAGCTCCTTATAAAGACTTCCATCGCCGCTGTGTCTGCCCTTCTGTCACTTCCTGCCCCAGACAGGAAGTGCTATAATCTGCATTTTTGTACACCCTTTTATATAGCTTATACAAACCAGAAGGGTGTACTAATGATTGTGCCCCCTAGTGGTCAAGTAGCCTATGGGGATTTACTGTTAAAGTAAAAAATTAAATAAAAAAATTTAAAAATTTCAAATAATCCCCCTTTTGCTATGTTACAAGTAATAAAATAAATAGATAAAAAAATTATAAATAACTGGTATTGTCACTTCCATAAAAGTCTGATCTATTAAAATATACCATTATTTATCCCATACACTGAACACTATAGAAGGAAAAAAAAAATCCCAAAAACTATATTGTGCTTTTTTGGTCATCTCACCTCCCTTAAAATTGAAATAAAAATTGATCAAAAAGTCACATCTTTCCCAAAATGGAACTAATAAAAAGTAAACTTCACACTACAAAAAAATGCACCATTACTCAGGTCCATAGATAGAAATACAAAAAAGTTATTGGTTGCAAAAAATGGTTCTGCTGTACAAATTTAAGAAATTAATGTTGGGATTTTTTTTTTACGGTAATAAAACATAATGAAAATCCTACATATTTGGTATTGTCAGAATTGTATTAACCTGTAGAATACAAATAACACATCATTTACACCACAGAGAGTACAACTTAAAAATAAAACTGCCACAAACATGGCACAAGCAAATTTTTTGTTTTTTTACAATTCTCCCTACGTAGATTTTTTTTCCCCAGTTTTATGGTATAGTTAATGGAAGTGTTAGAAAGTTCATCTTGTCCCGCAAAGTAAGAGCCTCATATGTCTAGGTACATGTTTAGGCGGGGTGGTAACATATTAAAAAAGCCATCTTATTTTGACCAGCTGACAAGAAGGGGTTAATACATTATTGCAACAAAATGTAAAAATCCTTGGCAGGCTGCCATACACATCATAACCATAGGGTGGTTATCACAAAAGTATGTTTTGCTTTTAAGGCTGGTTCTCTCAGACTTCTTACCTGAAAATACAGTATTTCAAAGCCAGAGCAAAGAAGGGCAGGAGTAAAAGAGAGAATGAATCAATGTATTCATGGCGAGGGACTTACCTGGAATAATATTCTCGTACATGATTTTCACATAGTCATCCCGGTCACTCCTCATTTGTTCATGGAAAAACCCCAAGGCGTGGTTCAGCTCATGCTGTATAACTCCTCTACTGACACACCCAGCACTATCTATTCCAACTCTCTGAGCACCACCTATTCGCCCCATACTTGATCTACACCTGATAAGAGAGGGAAAAAGACTGAACTAAAATATTCATAAATAAATTTAAAATGGAAGAAATAAAACTGTGATTCTGGTAAAAATAAACATTTATAACCCCTGGTATTCTTAATTATATTATATTGTGTGAGAGAACAAGTCAATGAAAAATAATCTCAACTGATTGTTCTAACATTATTCTACTGCTGCAACTGCGTGTTCCTCATGTTTTAATGACATACTTCTCCCCTAGCTCAGGAGGCTCAGCGGCTCTATGGAGATTTACAGATAATATGTTATTGGAATAAATGTGTGAAAATTAGCTCTTCTTCTGAAGAAAGAAAACCAGTCTCTCTACTTTCACCTATCGGTATCGATCCAAAACAAAAGTATTCAGGTTTTAGCTGATGTTTTAAGGGTTTTTTTCTTTTTGGAGAGTGAGGGGTTGAACATCAACTTACGTTGTAGCAACTTACAGTTGGCACTAGAGAGACAGCATCTTCCATCTGGAGAAGAATCAAGTCACATATTTTATTTTTTTAATGTGACATTTAAAAATGTTTGTAGATAAAATATAACAAAACGAAGCTCCTTTAAATACAAAAAGCAAAAAAAAAAACAAAAAAAAAAAAAGTGACCATATTATACAGTCACATAAAGGGTCACATGTGTGAAACTGTTTAGGTCTAAAACTTACTCTTTTGCCCATAGTAACCTTCCATATGCCCTTCCATAAAAACAGCTACCCTGTGAATTGGCTCTCAACTCTTGGCTCACAGAGACAGGTCCCGAGGACTCACCATCCATTCTTCATATGACATTCTTATGCTCCAATAGAAAATATGGGCAACGTTGTGCCAAAAATTAACCCATTTACCAAGTTAGATACATATATTTGATTCTAATTTTAGGTTAGTTGTATTAGGTGAGGCATCTCCTGATGTAATAATAAACTCCTAAAACAGAAATATTGCAAATCTATTTGACTTTCAACAAAAACTGTGAAGAAACTCACTGGTTGTACTGAAGTTTGAAGCCTCAGTCAATACGCAGACTACATGTCTACAGGATGCAACTACTGACATAGAAGTCTGCTATACTGCTGACATTTCCAGAGATAAGTGATAAGGAACTGGAGTTCCCTTAAGTTCATTCATCAGACTGTTCTAAACTGAAACTAAACATAGTCAAATATTAAAACTCAATTAGGGAATTCCACTCTAGGTTGGAGCAAGTACACCAAGCTTTATACACATAACCCCACCAATACAGTATTAGTAAAGACAGAATTTGCATTGCTTCATTTAGCAATAATAATCTTTATAACTTAAACTGAAGAAGCCTGAATAGTAGAACTTACCCTACAGAAGACACAATGTTGATGTAATTATCTTCTGTTGTCCGAGGCACAAACCTCACACAGGTAAGTGTTTCAAAGTCCTCCATGGCAGTCTTGAACACGCTGTGTTCCCAATCATCTGGAGGTTAAGCGAATATTTATAGAATGAGTTCATTGTTGGAACCTTCACTTGGCCATCCAAGGCAAAAAAAGAAGCTAGAAAAACTCACTGTAGTTAGAGCCAAAAGTATAAGGCACAAGGACTGTCCCATTTTCAGATTTGGGCCACAAACAATCTACACAGGACAAAGCACTGCGACCATCTGTCATCATTATGTCGCCTTGAATTGTGTGCATATTATATTCTAAATGAAGAAGAAAGGGACATGTGAAATGTTTAAATATTCATGGTTTATACTATAACATTTTATCTCATCTTACACACTTATGGATAGTAAATCAGTGGTTGAACGTTAACTTCTACTTATCTGGGAAAGAATGCTAGAAACTGTATTTTTAAACTTCCAGCTCATATAATGCTGTTATACTGTATATTCTATTCCATTATGTGTTGTATTAAGAACATACAGACATGTTTCTGCAATGTAGTTGAGGTAAAGTCCAGTAATGTTATACCCATATTGTTAGAGTTGATATAGCGGTGTTTGAAAATTTGTAATATTTCTGCATAAATTTGACCTAAAATTGTGTCAGATTTTCACACAAGTGATAAAAAGAGTTGAAGAGAACCAAATTGAACAAATATGTCAAATACATTGAACTGTTTTAATTTTAATTAAGAGAAATGATCCATTATCTAATATTTATAAGTGGCAAAAGTATGGAGCAGATAACTTGATGACGAAATTATAGTCTGGTGTTTTAAATCAATGGGATGACAATTATTTGTGACTGGGCAACCTAATTTATTTAACAGACAAGGATTCATGAAAGTCTGATCTTATCAGCACATGTTTGTGGAATTGTACCATGGACAAACATAGGAGATTCCCGAGGACCCCAGAAAAACAGTTGTTGATGCTCATTAGGCTGGAAAAGGTTACAAAACCATTTCTGAAGAGTTTGGATTTCACCAATCCACAGTCAGGCACATTGTTTGCAAATGTAGACAATTTAAGACCACTATTATCTGCCCATGGAGTGGTCAAACAACGTAGATCAAGCCTAGGTGGATAATAACTGTCCACAAGGTCACAGAGGAACCCAAGATAACCCTTCTTACATTACCTAATGTTATTGTTCATGAGTCCACCATCAATGGAGTGCATGGCAGGTCAGTAAGAAGTAAGCTACTGTCCCCCTAATGAACATTGCTTCCCATATGCACTTTGCTTGAGATCTCCTGGACAAGCCAGGAGGCTACTGAAACAATGTTTTGTGGACAGAGGTGGCCAAAGTGGAGTTTTGGGGTTTTTATGAGAAGCTTTATGTTTGGAGAATGAAAAACACTGCAATCCAGGATAAAACCTCATACCCCCTTTGAAATACAGAGGTGGAAGTATCATGACTTGATCCTTGATCCAGCTCTCATGGTAAAAAATTCCTTTTATTAAATCCAAGTACAAATCCAATTCAGAGCTGTGAACAAGAGCCGTATTGGCTTGAAACACGTAAGCATTGTGACAGATTTTTTTCCTATTCTATATTTTTATGCACCTGTAATTGGATTTGTATTTGGATTTCATAAAAGGAATTTTTTTACCATGAGCACTGGATTGTGGAATACTTAGTTGCTAGTTTATTAGCTAACACCGCGGAAGCCAGCACGGGATCCGAGATGCCAGCACAGGAATTGGCAAGTGCAGGATAACATAGCGGTTTAAGCCAATTCGGGATGAGCTTATTCCTTTTGTTTTGCTCATATGCTTTACACCTGTGTAACGGTGCAGATAAAACAGTTATACTGTTCAAATTTTCTGACATAATTGCATTAAATGGCATTCTACCCATAGTTATGAAGACTCTCCCCACAGCTTTTTTTTTTTTAATAAGGCATTGGTCTTTTTAGCAGCGTAAATTTTAAAAGGGGTGCTATGGGGGATTTGATTAATTTCCTGTTTTTCTATCTGCATCAAAGGCAGCTGCCCAACCGTTAAAGGGCTTTGGGGTTTGATTGTGAAGGTCCTTGGGGTCACGTCAAGGAAAAATTTATTGTTGCTTTTGATGAATTGGAGGGCTTGGGGGGTAGTTTGGCTTTTTGATTTTTCTTTTTTCCCCTTAGTCTGGCGGGGTTTTTCCCCCTGGTGTTTTTGATTTGTTAAAGCAATTTTTTAAAGTTTCGGTATTTTTTCAGTTGGCAGGTTGGGATGGAAAAAAACCCTCTTTCTTAAGGTGCAGGTAGTAAAATTTGGTTGCAATGCGTCTTTACGTGTGTTATCTGGTTATAATGTTTAAAGTTTTACTTTTTTTGGGCCCGCCAATAGGGCAAAGACTTGGTTTTTTGCTTCCTTAAAAAACGACTCAAAAAAAAAATATAATAAAATACTATGTATCATATATTTATTTAAACTTTACAAAGGGGTGGATGTCTGTTTTTTTAAAGTACTATAAAATTGTGTTAATGCAATTAAATCCTTTCTAACATTTTAATACAGTTGTTTGGGCGGCCCCGTATTTTCCCCAACTAAAAATCGAGGGCCCCAAACAATCTGTGGATTTAGGAGTTGTGACCACACAATTGCTTCAGTAGATCAGCTTAACTTGCGGGAGTCCTGCTCTAAAAACCCCCAGGACAAGATTTAAATGCCTTTCCCCCCATAAAAACCCTTAAGATGTTGCAGAAAGCTCCCGATTAGGGGTTTAAAGGGAGGAGGTCCCCCCGTTTCGCACCCCTTGGTGATTGGGGGGTACTGGGTTTGTTTGTGGAGGGGCTGAGTTGAAAGGTGTTATGCAGTGTCGTAATCCTAAGCCGTAAGTAAAAAGGGTAAAAAAAAAAAAAAGTAAAAAAACACACTCCCCAATTCCCCACCCAAAGTTTTTTAGCTTTATTCTACATATGGCAAAAGCCGACTCACCACAGGTCTGTTTGTAACCTGGGGTCCACCAAGCCAGGTCACTGCCATAGTTTCTGTTCACTGACATGCTGTTCTAATGGCTTTTCTTTTATTTCTAGCCTGCTGTGATGGGTTTGTGATCACTGATAATACTATGATTTATTATTTAGAAATTATTAATAATTTTATAATATATAATTTTATTGAATTTTATATTATTTATTGTTAATAAATTTTATATTTTTAAATTAGACAATCATATTGTCATGGGTGGTCCCGCAGCCGTGGGTCGCGCTGCGGGCACACCCGTGTCTGGCCCGTGCCCCCGCCCCGGGGACGAGTGGCCCCGGGGCTGCAGGTTGGGCCGTGGGCATACTTGCCCCCCCCAGCCGGGGGTTTCACTTCCCTGCCCTCTCCTGTATCCAGGGCTCTCTGCCCACTGCTGGCGTGCTCGCCCCCCTGGGCGCCGGGGTTTTTTGAAAAATTTAAAAAGGCCCGGCGCCAGTATTTGGTTATTGCTGGCCGCTGGTCCATTTAGGTTTCCCCTCGGACTTCCTTTTTCGGATTATTTTGCCCCTAGCCTTTAGAGAAAAACGTTCCTAAGTGGTCCGTCTTCTTCGGTGCCTGACCCTTTCCCGTTCCCGACCTCGAACCTTTTCCGCCTGCCCCGACCTTTCCGCCCCCGTCCTAATTTCGTCTATGCCTCACGATTTGGTCCACGCTACCCCTTTGGGTACTACCCCAAGCAAGTCAGTCAGTGGAAGCGACCTGGTAGTTTCCCCCCCGAAGTCCATCCCCCTTTCGTGGGCTCTGGTGAAAACGGGGGGCTACTTTGACTCCATCCCTGGCGTGGTTAAACCCCCGCTTGCGGTGGGCCGCGGTCCAAAATACCGCTGTCCATTAAAAAGTTGATCCCGGATATGGATCCCCCAAAGGGGGCCCCAAGGTTGTGGATTCAGTCCATTGTCGTCAGCAGTCCCCGCAGATTTAAACCAGGCCAGCAGTTGGACAGCTGTCCCCACTGGTGGACAGCTCTTCCTCCTTAGAACAGCCCTTTCCCCCCGGGGTTCCTCCAGCCTCCTTTCACTGGTTCGGTGGGTCCCAAGCTTGTCTCTCCCTCCCCTCTAAGTTGCGGGGACCCTAAGCTTTGAGGGGTTTATCGCCCAGTGCCCCCTGCAGTGAGCTGAGGGCCGATCAGTTCCCTCCCTGAGAGGGAAAAAAAGTGGCATTCGTGGTCAGCCTCTTTCCGGGAAGGCCCGGCTGGGCAAACCCCCCTTTGGGACGGGGACCCCTACCGCGGACCCATAGCCTTCCTCCAAGATTTCGAGAAAACTTCGAGGTACCCGCACGTGGTCTTCAGCCCAACAGCATCCTAACCCCCCCAGGGGACTCTCCTAGGAACTTTGCAGTCAGTTCCCTACATTGGCCCCGGGTTATCCTGGAAAAGACGCCCCCTTTGCCCCCTTTAAGAAGGGCCCCTTCCCGCGGGTGAAAGGGCGATGGCCGCTAGAGGCATTCCGTCCTCTCTGAGTGAAATCATCCCCGGCCCCCCGCATTTATGTGCGTTTCGCCGAGAGAAGGGGAGCTTCGCCAGGAACAGACCCCCCCGTTTGCCCCCCCCCTGTTGCCCGGGAAAACCCCCCCAATCCCGTTTCCGGGCCCCGGGGGCGGGGAAAAGAAACTTCCCCTTGGGAGCCTTTTCTGTTCAAAACTGTCCCCCCTCCGGGTTGCCCGCTACGTCCCCCGGGCAGGGAAAAAGCTCGCATGGGGCCTAGGAGAGGGTCCCCCGGTGTTATTCTTCCCCCGTCTGGGTGCCGGTAAAGTATGACTGATGTGGCTCTCGTTTTTCCCGCTTTTCCCGGATTCTGGGTCTGCCCGGGAACTTTATCCATGCCTCCCTGGGATCCCCCATACGACTGCCCCTGGTCCGGGTGGAAAAAAAATTGGTGATTTCTTCCGTCAGTGGGGAACTACTGAGGGAATCCATCCAGTACATCACCAGGCTGGTGTCCCTCCAGGTGGGGGCTCTGCACAAGGAGAAGATTGCCTTCCATGTGCTACCAAGGTCTTCGTCGGCGATCCTCTTGGGGCTTCCCTGGCTGCAACACCATGCCCCTACGCTCGACTGGAAGACCGGCGAGGTCTTGCGTTGGGGATCAAATTGCCGGAGTCAATGTCTGGTTGCACCCGCCCAGTGCGTGCCATCTCTCTGCAATCATCTCCCAAACCTCTGCCAGGCCTGTCAGCGGAATACCAGGACTTTGCGGATGTGTTTTCTTAAAAGGAGGCCGAGACGCTGCCGCCCCATCGGCCCTATGACTGTCCGATTGACCTTCTCCCTGGGACCAGTCCCCCTCGAGGCAGGGTCTATCTGCTATCCGTACCTGAAACTCTGGCCATGTCGGCCTATATCAAAGAGAATTTGGAGAAGGGCTTTATCCGCAGGTCCTCTTCTCCAGCTGGAGCCGGTTTCTTCTTCGTTGAGAAAAAGGATGGTTCTCTACGCCCCTGCTTTGATTACCGGGGCCTTAACAAGGTCACCGTGAAGAACCAATATCCGTTACCTCTAATTTCGGAACTCTTCGATCGGCTACGGGGGGCCAAGGCCTTTTCTAATTTAGACCTGCGTGGAGCTTACAACCTCGTTAGAATCCGAAAGGACGATGAATGGAAGACGGCCTTTAATACGCGTGACGAGCACTTTTTAATACTTGGTGATGCCTTTTGGATTATGCAACGCTCCAGCCGTCTTCCAGGAATTCGTTAATGATATCTTCAGAGACCTCCTCTACTCCTGTGTCATAGTCTACCTGGACAATATACTGATCTTTTCTCCTGATCTTCAGACCCATCGGGTGCAAGTACACCTGGTACTGAGTCGTCTCCGCAGTAACCGGTTATACGCCAAGTTGGAGAAATGCCTTTTTCATCGGGCAAGCTTCCCATTCTTGGGATACATTGTCTCGGATAAAGGCTTCCAGATGGATCCAGTGAAGTTAGCGGCCGTTCTACAGTGGCCTCGACCTGTCGAACTTCGGGAAATACAGCGCTTCTTAGGGTTCGCAAATTACAGTACAATTTTTCCACACTGGTAGCACCGATTGTGGCCCTTACTAAGAAGAACGCCAATCCGAGACTCTGGTCGCAAGCGGCCGAGAAGGCATTTACGGAGCTTAAGTCGGCTTTTGCCTCTGCACCCATCCTGTCTCGCCCGGACCCAGAAAAAACCTTTCGCTCTGGAGGTGGATGCCTCTTCCGTGGGCGCAGGGGCGGGTTCTCATGCACAAAGGGACCAAGGGCAGAACTTTCACTTGCGGATTTTTCTCCAAGACCTCCTCTCCGGCGGAGAAGAATTACGCCATAGGGAATCGGGAATTGCTAGCCATCAAGCTGGCCCTGGAGGAATGGCGCCACCTCGTGGAAGGGGCTCGCCATCCCATTGATGTTTATACAGACCACAGGAATCTCCAGTCGTCCCAACGCCTAAATCCTCGCCAGGCCAGGTGGTCACTGTTCTTTTCACATTTTGACTTCCGGATTCACTTCCGCCCGGCAGAAAAAAACGTCTAGGCCGACGCTCTCTCCCACGCCTCTGATACCATCGGTGAAGATCCCGGTCCTCAGCATATTATACCCCCAGAACGTTTGGTTCATGTTGCTCCAGTGGACCTCCAGCAGACTCCTCGGGGGAAGACTTACGTGCATCCGGCTCCCCGGAGGAGTATTCTAAAGTGGGGACATTGCTCCCTGGTGGCTGGGCATCCTGGCGCTCGAAAGATGTTTCAGCTGATCTCTCGCTTCTATTGGTGGCCGACTCTTGCTAAGGACTCAAAAGAATTTGTGGAAGCTTGTACCATCTGTGCCCGGGATAAGACCCCCCGTCACGGCCTGTCTGGCCTTCTGCACCCCTTGCCCACGCCGTGGTGTCCATGGTCCCAGATGTCTATGGATTTCATCACCGACCTTCCTCCGGTAATACTGTCATTTGGGTGGTTGCAGACCGTTTTTCAAAGATGGCACACTTTGTCCCGTTGCCAGGTCTTCTGTCCGCTCCTCGGCTCGCCACACTCTTCTTTGAACACATCTTCCGTCTACACGGCCTCCCTCGGCACATTGTCTCGGACCGTGGGGTCCAATTCGTCTCAAGGTTCTGGCGTGCCCTATGCTCCAGGTTGCAAGTAAAGTTGGACTTTTCATCGGCTTACCAACCGCAATCCAACGGTCAGGTGGAGAGGATCAATCAAATCCTTGGCACATATCTTCGCCACCTCGTCTCGGCCCGTCAAGACGATTGGTCCAGTCTAATGCCCTCAGAATAGTGGAGGAGGCAGGTAGTTTGAATCCAGACTCATTTCCCAAAGTTTTGGTGAGGCGTCATGGCTGATGTAATCTGACGCCTAAGGCATTGGTGTGTGGAAATCCTGGCCTATCCACGTCTGATTCATCTTGACAAAGGTCAGTCGTTCCACATTTCCTGTGGACAAGCGGGTCCTCCTTGGGGTAGTGATGGCCCCCGCCACACTGAACACCCGCTCTGATGTCACACTACTGGCCGGGCAGGACAGCTTCTCCACTGCATACTCGGCAAGTTGCGGCCACACATCCAGTTTGGCTGCCCAGTAGTCCAACAGATCTTCTAACTGGGGTGGCAGAGCGCTGTCCAAATAGGCCACCACCTGTTGGTTCAGGGTCTGCTCCAGGTCCTGCTGCTGCTGGCAAGTGCCCTCCTCACTAGGCGGGTGAAGAAAGCTGCTCATCCGCAACTCCAGACTTAGGTTGCTGCTGATGGAGCTGTTACTACTCCTACCCCCCACCCCACCTTCTCACAGCAGCCGCGGCAGTAGTACGTGAGCATTGAGGAACCCCCCGGTCAGACCTGTCAGAGGATGGACGAAGCCGCACATAGGCAGTGGCCAACTGACTACGGAGGATTTCGCTATAGTATTTGAGTTTGTCCTCCCTCTCAGCAGCTGAGAAAAAGGCTCCCATTTTGGACCGGTAGCGAGGGTCCAATAGGGTGGAGAGCCAGAAGTCAACCCTCTGCCGGATGGTGACTATTCGGCTGTCACTAGCCAGGCAAATCAGCATGCTGCGGGCCATCTGCACAAGTGACTCTGAGGGACTCCCTGCCTCCATCTCCACTGTATACTGCCACAGTGCTTGCGGTTCATCTGCCTCGTCTTCCTCATCTCCATCTTCGCCCTCCAGCTGCTTCTGCTCCTCCGCTCCTGTCACCTGGGTAGAAAAAACACTCATTTCACCAGACAATGCTTGTACTCCAATGTCCTCCTCCTGCTCCTCCTCCAGTTAAGTCCCCACCGGACTCATATGGCCACGAGATGTAGTCGCCACGTCTCCAGTCCCCTGCCCAGACAGATTTTTCAGCATCTGTTCCAGGACATGAAGCAGTGGAATGACGTTATTCATCCCGTAGTCCTGGCGAACGACAAATAACATCGCCTCCTCAAATGGCCTCAGCAAACGGCAGGTGTCACGCATGAGCTGCCACTGGCTGGCATCAAAGTTGCACAGGGGAGTATGCCTGTCCGCCTGGATCATCAAAAAATCGTTAATGGCCTTTCTCTGTTCATACAGTCGGTCCAACATATACAGGCTGGGATTCCAATGGGTGGAAACATCGCATATCAGCGTGTGTAGGGGGAGGCCGTTCTGGCGCTGCAACTCGAGGAGGGTGTTCCTGGCTTTGTAGGAATGGATGAAGTGCATGCACAGGTCCTGGTCATTTTCACAATCTTCTGAAAATAGGAGGAAGACTTCAGGAAGGCAAGCCAGGTGTAGAACTGCGTAACACCACTGTGCCCTACACATGTGGTATGATGGAGCAGTACTTGTGGAGGCTGAGATGGTGGTGGTGGTGGAGGAGGAGGCGGACATTGGCGCAGGAGCAGCAGTTCGACAATGTGGAGGAGAAAGCGGCGTCTCATGTCCAAGTTGTTGGTGTGGCTGGGCAGGAAGCACATTCACCCATGTACTGGCCCTGACCGTAGTTACAGCTCCACACGTCCGTGCTGCTGTGCACCTTGGAACAAACTGATAAGCTCAAGGATTGGCCCACCTTCTGTTCTACATATTAGTGAAGGGCTGGTACTGCCTTTTTGGAAAAGAAATTACAGGTTAGAACTCTCCGTCTCGTCTCGGCACAGGCCATTAATTCTCTGAATGGTGCAGAGTCCACCATTTGGAAAGGGACTGCAGTACCAACAACTTGGACAGGAGCACGGTCAGCTTCTGCACCTTAGAATGGTTGGACGCATACTGTTGTCTCTTTGCAATCGCCTCGTTGAACGACTGCTGGCGCCATGAGTAGCAAGGAGCAGGAGCATCTGGACCGGGAGATGATGGCAAAGAGAAACAGCTCCCTTCTGTAGAGGTGGTGGAGCCTTGACTGGCTGCAATGGCATGCGTGCCACTGGGCACTGCTGCTGCTGCTGTGGCAGGATCGACCACCACATCTGAACCACGTTTCTCCCAGGCCACCAAATGGTGATGCTGCATGTGTTGACGCAGGGCCGTGGTGCCAGCGTTAGCTCCCTGGCCACGCTTCACTTTCTGCCCAGAGATTCTACATATACCCATATTCGGCTCCTCCGGTGTCTTAGCAAAGAACTGCCACACCACGGAGTAGCTGATTTTACCGCCAACTCTCCACACTGAGTGACTACTACTGCCGCTGCCTCACTGAGCCCCTGTGCCGCTACTTTCTTGGACCTGCGAAGTGGGTTTTCTACCCTGTGGCCGCCTGGCTCCTGACCTCGCACTGCTGCTACCCTGCTGACTCACAGCCACACTACCCAATTGCTGGCTGCGCCGCTGCCTGACACGCAATCTGACGCCCTCTTCTCCTGACGATGATGAAGCCCTTGCTTCACCCGGCATCCAAGTGCGGTCGGCTACATCATCATTGATTATTGTTTGATCTTCAATGCTGTCCTCCTCAACGGTCTTGGTATGCAGAGGCTGACCCCACACAACATGACCTCCTATGCCACTCTCCACGTCTATACTTTGCCGCCATTTCTTCGCTGCCAAGTAGCTACTGACTGTCCTCCTCAAATTTTTCATCCTTGCTGTATAGTGGTGCTGAGCCCAGACCACATAGTAGATCTCTGGCTGAGGGAACCGGATGGGACAGAGGCAGGTTGAGGACAGATGAGGGCCGCTGACCCGCTCCCAGGCTATGCCAACTAAGGGTTGTGTCTGATGTTCCCACCGACTCTTGGCTGGGGTTGTCAGATGTCATCTAGGAGGAAGCGGATGACCTAGTCAACCAATCAAGAACCCTTGGGTTGCTGGTCAACACACAGCCGCTAGATGACACCGGCAGTTCTGGTCTCACCAAGTGACCCCTGCTGCGACGTCCCCTTGTGATGCGATTCCCTTACTGTACTGCGACCTGTGCCTGCTCCAGGAATGTCTGTGCTACTGCCACTCGCATGTGAAGAGCCTGCCTCCTCTCTGTCTGACATATTGTTTGTTCAAAAATTTACAGACTCTGTTTAATGAAGATAACTGTATATGATAAATACAAACCCTGTATTTTACTCCAAATGAACCCACTAACAGGCTTGGGTAACTCTTGGATATAAACTGTGCAAAAGAAATGAGTAGCCAAAAATTAACTGGTATGTGGCGTGTTAAAACGCCGTGTATTTTACTGACTAATAAAGCAGAAACACACGTAATTAACCCTTGGATATAAATTGCACAAAAGAAATGAGCAGCCAAAAATTAACTGGTATGTGGCATGTTAAAACGAAGTGTATTTTACTGACTACAACAGCAAAAACATGCTTCATTAACACTTGGATATAAATTGTGCAAAAGAAATGAGCAGCCAAAAATTAACTCGTATGTGGCGTGTTAAAACGACGTGTATTTTACTGATTAACAAAGCAGAAACATGCTTAATTAACCTTCGGATATAAATTATGCTGCAGGTAAATTTACTTCTTTGGCGTTGAAAAACACTATTTCTTTTACTGACTACAACAGCAGAAACACGCTTAATTAACCCTTGGATATAAATTGCGCAAAGGAAATAAGCAGCCAAAAATTAACTGGTATGTGGCGTGCTAAAACGATGTATTTTTTACTGACTAACAATGCAGAAACAGCTTAATTAACCTTCGGATATAAATGATGCTACATCAAAATTTTCTTCTTTGGCGTTGAAAGAAACAGTTTCTTTTACTGACTACAATAGCAGGAACATGCTTAATTAACCCTTGGATATAAATTGCGCAAAGAAATGAGCAGCCAAAAATTAACTGGTATGTGGATTGTAAAAACGCTGTTTCTTTAACTGAATACAACAGGAAAAAACAAGCTTAGATAAACCCTTGGATATTCAATGTGCTCCAGAACTGACCAGTAGCATTAAAATGTATATGCAGCGAATTGGACGCACACTGGACTTCAATTCCAATACCCCACAAAATCAAACTTAGAACGGAAGAGAAGCAATCTCTGAGAAAAGCTGTGACACCCCCAAAAAATCGCTGTATAAAAGTTAGTTCTTTTGTGTGAGATCTCAGCTAGAGCTACTGCAGCAGCTACAACACGGCAAAGAGAGAGGAGTGTGAACTGCCAGCGTTGCGTCCGGACTTAGGTCCGGTGACTTCACAGAATCCCGCCAGTTTCGGATTGGCTTCATCTCTGTACATGTCATAAAGGATAATCCTTTCTTCCTCCCAGAGTTCTTTGCCTCATGTAACGCCATGTGCATGCAGCCATTTTATCAATTAAAAACACGCTTCGTTCCCGCGAATCACCCCAAACTTCGACTTCGTTCAGAATCAAAGTTTTAATGAAATTCTAAACGAATTCCACTTTGTTAGAATCAATTCGCCCATCTCTAATTATATTATATAATTTTATATTAATTTTATATTTTTTGGAAACTATTTTATTTAATATAGTTTGATAATTAACATCAGTAACCACGGCTCAAGCTTTCAGAAATTCTGTGAAGTTTTTTCTACTTTTTTTCTATACGGCTTTGTGCCAGGATTACACCTACGATTCCCCAATTGTTTGAACCATAGTAGAACAATTTCATACATAGAGGCGCTTTCTACACTGCTTTAAAGCTATTTAGAACTAGCCTCTATACGCCTAGATCATACATGTCGCCCTCAATGACTAACAAGTGGTTCAGAAAGAGAGAGGACCCTGACAATAAAGGTTTCCAGTCTACGAGATTATAATATACTATATTTAGCTGGCGTCCAGAGTTGCAGCTGCTCAATCAGTAATACTGTATTTAGTGAGGAAACATTTAACCATACAGCACTTTCTCTCAAGATTCTATTATTCTGACTTTTCACAAAAATCCTCTTCCCCAAACTCCATTCAGCCCCTAGAACTTGGGTGTTTTAATAGAACTGGGACTTGCACCTGTTGTGGATATGATGGAAATGTCTGAAATGGGAATAACCTTTAAATATATTTTTGAACAATAAAAAATGGAATAGGCACTGAGGAAAGGACAAAATCCTTTACTTACCATTTTCATTTAAACCAGTTTTGGGAAGCTATAAAAAAAGACATATGTAGTCATTAGTAACACTGCAGTATATGTACAACACAAACAGATCCAGAGAGAAAATATGTTTTATAAATTTGATTAAAATACCAACATTTTATTCATACCAGTTTTATTGAGGGCTGATTACAATCCACATTATGAACTGTTTAGTGGAAAAAAATCCGGATAATAAAAGAAAGGTCACCAACAGTGTCCAAAAAAATGGATCACTAAATAAATTTACAAACAGAAGTATCATAGCCTGGCTGTTTAACAAAAACTTCCAAAGCTAAAATTGTCAGACAGAGACGCCGTGAGGACTTTGGTCATTTGAGAAAATAACCAAAAATTAGAGATTATATCTTAAAATAAATAGAAGCATCAGTCTCTAAACAATATAAAATTCCTTGAGGCCATGTGCTCATCTGAAGGCTCAGATCAGAGTTTCTAAATAAGATTTTATTATTATTATAGAAAAAATAGTCTTGTTATGCTGTACTGCTATTTTTTTCCCACTTGAATTACCAATACCTTAAAGGACCCAACTGACCACAATATATCAGAGGGATTCATCAGATGTTAACTGTGTAGGAGGAGGTCATACTCTGCTGTGGATATATGTCTGCTATCTTACCTGTAATGATGGAGACAGTGGTAGACTTGTTATATGTCTCACAAGAAAAAGCAGGAAGAGAAGGTAGACCTTCTCACCCATGGTGTTTAGATATTTCTGGAGAAGTTTGCTCCCTGACTAGATGAATACTAACCATCATGTTAGGAACACCTTATATATATGTTAATGAAACCGATTCATCTAATTATGAAGTAGAAATAAAGATATGTGTAATGGTCAAAGAATGCTTGGACGGTACATGCCTGTTATAAATGTGTAATTCTTTATTTTAAAATTCGTTCAGCAATTGAGAGGAGTTTCGTGAAGTCCTGATGTAATTTTCTACATAATTATTGACATAATGATATAATTACATGTGAAATCAGGTAAAACAAAACAATCCAAACTATTTACACAGGGCTACTTTCAATTGTATTGATGTCTATAGTTTTAAGGTATGTTCACACGGCTTATTTTCTAGCGTAATTGCGCACGTATTTCACCGCATACTAAGTGCAATATGCGGCGCAATGCACGCCACAATTACGGTAGTTCAAAGCTCTCATAGAGAGCTATAGGTTACGCGTCATTCCCCCACGCATACTATACGATTGTATTGTACTTGCGGGGGGAGAAATGATATGTCGAATTGTCAGCGGCGAATACACTAACAATGCATGTCTATGGGGCCGGCCGGGTGCTGGCCCCCCGTGCTTTGGAATTACACGCTTTTCAGTGCGTGGTTCCAAAACACGTATACACACCGCAATAAGCCATGTGAACATAGCCTTAGTGTTCTTCAGTGAAAATAATAAAGTCACAAGTTTTAGAGATATTTAACATCATTTCTATTTGTTAGCCATTGAAAGGAATAAGTTCTGCAAGATACTTTTTTTTTTAACTGGCTAGTATGGTATCAAATGTTTTCTCTTTTAATTTATGTTTTTGTCATAGATTTACAGGCAGGTGAATTGTATTATTTAGACCACCGTCATGCAGAATGTAGAAACAACTACACACTGAACACTGATCATTTGAATAGATACTTCCTACACGCAAAAATAGCACATATATATATATATATGTACATATATGTACATATATGCAGGTAAATGTCCCCCATAGGCAGATATAAGTAGTTAAGTGTCCCCCATAGTCAGGTATAGGCAGTTAAATGTCATCCATAGGTAGGTATAAGCAGGTATATGTCCCCTATAGGCAGGTATATGTAGTTAAATGTCCCCCATAGATAGGTATTGGCAGGTAACTGTCCCCCATAGGCAGGTATAGGCCATTAAATGTCCCCCCATAGGAAGGTATAAGCGGCTATATGTCACCCATAGGCAGGTTTAGGCAGTTATATGTCCCCCATAGGCAGATTAGGCAGGTATGGACAGTGAAATGACCCCCATCCGCAGGTATTGGCAGGTATATGTCCCCCACAGGCAGGTATTGGCAGGTAAATGTCCCCCCTAGGCAGGTATAGGCAGTTAAATGTTCCACATAGGCAGAAATAGGCAGGTAAATGCCCCCCCCCATAGGCAGGTATAGGCAGGTAAATGTTCCCCATAGGTAGGTATAAGCAGGTATATGTTCCCCATAGGCAGGTATATGTAGTTAAATGTCCCCCACAGGCAGATTAGGCAGGTATAGGCAGTGAAATGACCCCATAGGCAGGTATAGGCAGGTATATGTACCCCATAGGCAGGTATTGGCAGATATAGGCAGTTTAATGTCCTTGATAGGCATGTATAGGCAGTTTAATGTCGCCCATAGGCAGATCTAGACAGATATAGGCAGTTTAATGTCCCCCATAGGCAGGGTTTCCATGTCAGCATTTTAAAATAAAAAATACAAGTACTCACCTCTCTCCCCTGCTGTTCCACAGTGCTCCATCTTCTGGCACAGGCGGTGTGATGTCATCATGCCACGCAGGCCTTAGCATACTCTATAAAGTCGCAAATCTGCTTGCAGCCTTCCAGAATCTGCTGCAGAGCAGGGAGTGCCTGGACACTGACGGCTGACTTGAGTATAACCGAGGAGGGCTTTCTCAGTACAGAATATTTGCTGAAAAACTCGGTTTATACTCGAGTATATATTGTACTTTATTTATTTTGTTCTTGGAGACTTTAATATTTTGGTCAGATAATGATCAGGGAATTGGAAGAGAAGGATTTGTTTCTTTTTTAAGGTGTTTAGTCAACAAATAGTCTGTGGATCCCAGAGAAGGGATTGGGTGAAGAGCTATTTGTTATAGTTTTTGTTTTAAAAACTTACATAGGATAAAATAATTATTTATTGCTCTAAAATTCAATTACCCTGTACCAAAAATGTGTGTTTAGTTACTGTATGTGTATACAAGTGTAACTTGTATTTTCATGATTCATGTGGTTACTTCTGTTTTATATGAGAAAATCATATCCTTCTTTCCTCAAGGGCAGTGAGATAAGAACATTGTTTCAAATTCACTTATTTAAAGATTTATCTCAGTTTTCAAATGTTTTGATAACTCTTGCTAAACATGAATTTCTAACACATTCCAGTTTACAGATCTTCACCCCTTACTGACATGTGACATATGGATATGTCATCATGCCGCCACAGAGCTATGGAGATGGCTCACTCACAGAGTCCACTCCACAGGCAGTGGGTGATTGCTGATTTTAATAGCTGACACCCGCCACTAACAGCAGGAATCGGAGCTGGCTCTGATCCCTGCTATTTAACCATTTAGATGCCTCAGCGATCTTGGCTGTGATGTCTAAATGAATGAGGAATGATGTACAAGCGATAGAGCCCCATAGTGGCCAAGTACTGTTTTCTAAAGTATAAGAAATAATTAAAAGTATTAAAAGTACAAATCACACCCCTTTTGCCATTTTATAAATGAAAAAATAGAAAAGTTACAGATAATTGGCATTGCCACGTCCATAAAAGTCCGATATATTAAAATTTAACATTACTTGTCTTGTATTCTGAACACTGTAAGAGAAAAAAAATCAGTACAAGTGAGATGTAGTATTATCGTAGAACAGTGTACCACCTAGTAGGCAAGTGCCCAAGGGAAACTAAAAGTACAGGTAAAAGAAAATAGTTTCACAAATAAGACAAAATTATGAAATATTAAAATTTCAAACACCCTTTTTATAAATTAAGTAATTTAAAAAATAAAAAAGTCAAACATTATTGATATTGTTGTAGACATAAAAGTCCAATATTTTAAAGTGTAGCATTATACAGTATATCCACTAAGGTAAAACTGTAGGAAAAAGAATATCCAATAGAGATGGGCGAATTTCTCAAAATCGATATCGGTCCTTTCGACGAATTTTCCGACAAAATTCGTTTAGTTCCGTATTTACTTCGTACGAATCGCGTTAAAAGCAGCTATTTCCAGGCGCACAGAGCCTGCACCGGTGCTGTAGACATTGTGCCATGCTTAAATATGCAGAGGGAGCTTGGTTTGGTCTTCATACAATGTGTGTTTTAGTATGACACGCAGATGGACTGCCGCCGCTTTTAGAATCGCTTCACTATAAAAATTCCTGGGCACTTAAGAGGGCAAAACTGACCAAAAAACTGGAAGCCGGAATTGTAGCCTGATTAAGTCATGCCAGCGAAAGCTGGAAAAACGCAAGCTGAGAGCTCAGGTGGAACATTAGTGACAGAGTGTGGAGGTGACCGGGCGGCAGCCACAGCAGCATGAGGACAGGCAGTGGGCACAATGTACATTCTGGAGTGGCAAAACACGCGGAAGCAACAGAGTGGGCACAATGACTGAGAGCGGAGTCACGGCGGCTGCAGTATGAGGTCAGGAGTGGGCACAATGACATTCTGGAGGTGGCAAAACAGGAGGAAGGCCACAGAATTGGCACTATGACTGAGAGCGGAGGTACGGCGGCAGCAGCATGAGGTCCAACGGCAGTGGCACAATGAAATTCTGGAGGGGGGGGCGGGGGGGGGATGGCAAAACAGTTGAGGCCACAGACGTTGCACAATCACACAGTGTGGAGGTCACGGCGGCAGCAGTATGAGGGCTCAGGCAGTGGGCACAAATGCATTCTGGACGGTGGCAAATACAGGAGGAAAGCCACAGAGTGGCACAATGACTGAGAGCGGAGGTCACGGATGCGCGGGGTGGTGGGCAGCAGCATGAGGTCAGGCAGTGGCACAATGACACAGTGTGGAGGTCATGGCAGCAGGCACAGCAAGCAGCATGAGGTCATTACAGTGGCACAATGACACAGTGTGGCTGTCCGGCAACAGCAGCAGCAGCATGAGGTCATAGAGTGGCTCAATGACAGGAGTGTTGAGGTGGGTGGCATACCAGTCCCTGGTTAAGAATGGTGGTATCTGATGGAGAAAACTGGCAGCAGATGTGTGGCATCAGGCGGGTGGCGGCATCAGAATAGTGGTGAGGCAGGTAGTTTGAGCCAGACTGGACGCCTAAGGCATGGTGAGTGGAAATCCTGGCGACCACGCTGTTCATCTTGACATAGGTCAGTCGTTCAACCATTTCCCGTGGACAAGGGTTCTCCTTGGTGGTAATGATTGGGCCCCCGCCGCACTGAACACCCGCCTCTGATGCCACACTTACTGGCCGGGCAGGGACCAGCTTCTCACTGCAAACTCGGCAAGTTGCGGCCACACATCCAGTTTTGGCTGCCAGTATCCAGCGGATTTCTAACTGAGGTGGCAGAGTGCTGTCCAAGTAGGCACCAACCTGTTGGGGTTCAGTGGACTGCTCCAGGTTCCTGCTGCTGCTGATGTGGCGATGCCCTCCTCACTAGGCGGGTGAAGAAAGCTGCTCATCGTGACTCCGACTTGGTTACTACTGATGGAGCATGGTACTGATCTAACCCCCCCACCTTCCCCAGCAGCCGCGGCAGTAGTACGTGGCGCTGAGGAAACCCCCCGGGTCAGACCTGTCAGAGGAGGGACGATGCCGCACATAGGCAGCGGAACTGATTACGGATGTTTTCCCTATAGTTAGTTGAGTTTGTTCTTCCCTCTCCATAGCTGGGAAAAAGGGCTACCAATTTTTGGACCGGTAGTGAGGGTCAATAGGGTGAGAGCCAGAAGTCATCCTCTGCCGGATGCTGACTATTGGCTTGTCACCCTCTAGCCAGGCAAATAAGCATGCTGCGGGCCATCTGCACAAGTGACTCCGAGGGGCTCCCTGCCTCCATTTCACTGTTTCTGCCACGGTGCTTGGGGGTAATCTGCCTCGTCTTCCTATCCATCAACCTCCTCAAGCTGCTCTGCTCCTCCTATCTGTGTCACCTGGGTAGGAGAACCCACTCATTTCACCAGACAATGCTTCTGCTCCAATGTACTTCTCCTCCTCCTCCATTTCAGTTACCCCACCGGACTCATGTGGCCACGAGATGTAGTCGCACGTCTCAGTCACCTGCCAGACCAGATTTTTCAGCATCTGTTCCAGGACATGAAGCGTGGAATGACGTTATTCATCCGTAGTCCTGGCGACTGAAAATAACGTTGCCCTCCTCGATGGCCTACAAACGGCAGTTTGTCACGCATGAGCTTCCACGGCTGACTTCAAGTTACAACAGGGGAGTACTTCTGTCTGCCTAGATCATTCAAAAAAATGTTAATGGCCTTTTCTCTGTTCATTCAGTCGGTCCAACATGATTCAGGCTGAAAATTCCAGCGGGGTGGATACATCGCATATAAGAGTGTGTTGGGGGAGGCGTTTGCGCTGCAACTTGAGGAGGGTGTTCCGGGCTTTGCACGAAATGGATAAAGTGCATGCACAGTTTCTGCCATTTTCAGAATGTTCTGAAGATCGGTGGAGACTTCAGGAACCTTTTCACAACCAGAATGAACACGGTGCGCCATGCAGGGCTCATGGACCATCCCTCCTTGGTGCAGCGTAGGGACACCATGTTCCTTCCCATTGTCCGTCACCATGTTCCGATTTGCAGTTGGCACGGAGGAAAAAAAAAAAAAGGGGCCCCCCCCCCACACATTGAGTTCTGGCTGCATGACGCGGAGCAGTTCCTCCCCTGTATGACTTCGTTCGACGAGGGCAAGCCAGGTGTAGAACTGCGTTGACACCGCTGTGCCCTACACATGTGGTATGTACTTGTACTTGTCACCCCCCCCCCTATGGGCGGCTTGAGTGGTGGTGGTGGAGGAGGAGGGAGGCGGACATTGGCGCAGGTTGCAGCCCCAGTTTGACAACGTGGAGGAGAAAGCGGCGTCTCCTGTCCAAGTTGTTGGTGTGCCTGGGCTGGAAGCACATTTCACCCAGTGGGCCGTAAAGGGACATGTACTGGCCTGACCCTATTACAGTCCAGACGTCCGCGCTGCCTGTGACCTCTGGAACAACCGATAGTCAAGGACTGACCCACTTTCTGTTCTAAAATATTTATGAAGTGCTGGTAGTGCCTTTTTTGGAAAAGACATTACGGCTTGAAACTCTCCAACTCGGCTCGGCACAAGCCATTAGTTCTCTGAACGCGTGCAGGTCCACCATTTGGAAGGGAGGGACTGGCAGTACCAACAACTTGGACAGGGAGCGACGGTCAGATGCTGCACATTAGGATGGTTGACGCATACTGTTGTATCTTTGCAATCGCCTGCTGAACGTCTGCTGGCGCATGAGTAGGAGGAGCAGGAGCATCTGGACCGGGAGATGATGTCAAAGAGAAACACGCTCCCTTCTTGCAGAGGTGGTGGAGCCTTGACTGGCTGCAATGGGCATGCGTGCACTAGGGCGTGCTGCTGCTGCTGATGCTGTTGCTGCGGGCGGCAGGGATGGACCACCACATCTGAGCCACGTTTCTCCCAGGCCACCGGGATGGTGACGCTGCATGTGTTGACGCAGGGCCGTGGTGACCAACGTTAGCTTCCCTGGCCACGCTTCACTTTCTGCCCAAGAGGAATCTACATATACCCATTTCGGCTCCTCCGGTGTTTAGCAAAGAACTGGCCACACCGCCGAGTATGGGATTTTACCGTCAACGCTCCGATTTGATTTAAAACTACTCCCGCACTGCCCGCGGGGCCCTTTTCCTCTACTTTCCCCCGGCCCCTGCAAAGGGGGAAATTTTACCCCGTGGCCGCTTGGCCCCCCGGACCCCCACACTCCCTCCCTTTTCCTGCTGACTCCCGGCCACCGCCCCATTGCTGGCTGCGTTTGCGGGCCGGGACGCGAAAGGACGCCCTCTTCCCCCTTTTGACGATGATGAACCCCTTTGCCTCCCCCCGGTTTTCCCAAGTGCGGGCGGCTAACCCCTTCATCTATTTGTGTTTCTCGTCATGTTTGCCCTATCCCCCGGTTTTGGGCATCCCGAGGCGACCTCTCACAACTTTGATCCCATCCCAACTCTCCACATCAAATACTTTCAAACGCTTACCTCAAGGCAGGTAAATTTTGGGGCCTCATTTCTTCGTTTCCAAAAGTAGCGCTGACTGCCCCTCCTCAAATTGTTCCCTCGTATTAGTGGCGCGGAGCCCAGACACAAAGTAGATTCTGGTGGGGAAACCCCGGATGGGACAGAGGCGGGTGGGGAAAGGGTTTGGGGGCCGCGGGAAACCCGCCCCCGGGGCCAATGCCAACTAATGGTTTTGTCTGAGGTTTCCCACCGATTTCCTTGGCGGGGGTTTGTAGTTTGTCATCGGGGGGAAAGAGGTGCCCTAGTGGGCCAACAAAAACCCTTTTGGGTTTAAAACAACACCCCGGCCCGGCTAAATGACGCGGCATTTTGGGGCCCTTCCCCGAGGGGACCCTTGTTTGCGACGTCCCCTTTGCTGTGCTGCGACCGGGGCCGGGTTTCCGGGAAAAGGGTTTGTCCCACATCCCCCACTCGCAGGTGCAGGGCCTGCCACCTTTTGTTTGAAAATACGGTTTTTTTTCTAAAATGTACGGGGCCCATTTGTTTGATGATGATTCTGTATAGGGATAAATATCCACCCTGTTTTGACCCCCAAAATAACCCCAGAAAAACAAGCTTGGGAAACCCCTTGGGAAATTATAAATTGCGTCCCCCAAATGGCCAGGAAAAATTTACTTGTTTTGTGTCGTTTAAAAACACTGTGTGTTTTACTAAATGTAAAAGAAACAAACGGGTTTAAATTTAAACCCTTCGGACATGAATTGGGCCCCTACGGGAAAAAAAATGTATATTTTTTTGGGTTAAAAAACCCCCGGTTTATTTTTGTCGCACCCCAGCAAAACAACGTTTAATTTAAACCCCCCTGGATGTAAATTGCCCAAAAAAATTTGGGAGGCCCAAAAACTAGTAGCTTTTTTACGTGTTACAATTGCGTGTTTTATTCTCCACAAAACAAGAGATACAGTTTTTAATTTAAAACCTTTCTTGTAAAATTGGCTACGGGAAAAAATTTTAAATTTTTTTTGGGGCGTTGAAAAAAAAGGGGTTTTTTTGGGGTCACACCCCACAAAAAAACGCTTAATTAACCCCTGGATGAAAAATTGCGCCAAAGAAATTGGGCCCCCCCAAAAACCCCTAGAAAGTTTTGTAGCTTTGTTACAATTGGTTTTTTCCCTACCCCCACACAACAAGAGATATAGTTTGAAATTTAAAACCCTTTTGTTTGGGGAAAAATAGGTTAAAAAAAAAATTTTATTTTTTTTTGGGCTTTAAAAAAGGGACAGTTTATTTTTGTCAGCAAAACCAGCAAAAAAAACGTTTAAAAAAAACCCCGGGTTTAAAATTTCCCGAAAAAAGAATTACCGGCCCAAACTAGTAGCTTGAAAGGTTTTTAAAATTTGCGTTTTTTTTAAACCCGCCAACAACAAGAGTTTACAGTTTGTAATTAACCTTTGCTTGTAAATTAAGGTACGGGAAAAAAATTTATTTTTTTGGCGTTAAAAAAGACGGTTTTTTGGGGGTCAGCCCCCACTAGCAAAAAAAGTTTACTTAACCCCCGGGTGTAAATTGCGAAAATTGAAATTGAGCACCCCAAAAATAAAAGTTTTTATTTGTTTTTTAAAAAACCCGGCTGTTTCTTTAAATAAAATAAACGGGAAAAACTGGCTTGGGACCCCCCTTGGAAATATTGAAAGTTTATCCCGCCCCAGGGGAAACCAAAACGGGAAATTTCGGGAATCCAATACCCCAAAAAATTTAAAAAATAGAAAATAAGAAAAACCCTCTCTGAACAAAGCGAGACCCCCCACAAAAATGGGTAAAATAAAAACCCAATTTTCAAAAAAGTATCACCCGCGGCAGCCCCTTTCCCGATGACACAGTAAAGGGGGAGGTTAGCCCCCGGTTCGCCCCCCGGATTATATAGTGCGGGGGAGTCACGGGAAATCCCCCGGCCCTTGATTGGTTTTAAACCTTGAACATGCCCAAGCAGGCTATGCCCTTTTTCCCCCAGAGGCTTTGGGCCCCCATGTAGCCCCCAATGGGCCCCGAAAGCCTTTTTTAAATTTAATCAAAAGCACACTTCTTCCCCAAAACCCAAGGGTACCCCAAATTTTTTAAATTTCTTCCGAACCGAAGTTTTCCTAAAATTTCCCAAAAAAACAAATTTCCCCACTTCTTAAAATGATTCCCCCACTTTAAAAAATCCCCCAACAAGAAATAAATTTTGGTTATTTTGCATCCACAAAAAATTGGAATAAAAAGGAATCAAAAAATGTTTTTAAGTTTTCCTTTACAATGGTCCCATTTCAAAATACACTCAGACCCAAACCCAAAAAAAAGCCCCCCCTCAAACCATGATTGGGAAAAAAGGTTTTGGGGCTAATAATTTTAAAGGGTTTTTTTGATTGCCAGATTTGAAAGGAAAATTTTTTTGTCTTTCCCCTTTTACAAAGACAAAAGAATTAGGGCCACATGCCCGGCCCGGCTGCCCCTAGGGCAAAACCGGGATTTTTCCCCGCGGGCCGTGGGGTCCCCCGGGCCCCTAGGCCGGCTCGGTTTGCCCCCGAGGAGGACGGTGTTCCCCCCCGGGGGGCCCCCCAAAACCCCCGGCCCCCCCCCGGTCTGTGGAGTACTTTCAGGGGCCGCAATTTTGGGGCATCAGCGACCCGGGACCCCCCGTGGCAGGGGACCGACAGTCCCTCCTCTGCCACACGGTGGGAAAGGCCGGGTCAACCCACCCAGCCAATTTTAAACCAAAAACGGTCCGCCGCCTGACCGCCGGTGCAAGCAGCTGCCCAGGCTGAACTAAGGGATCTATGATCCCGGGCGTTAAACTCCCCGGAGGCCCCCGGGGGAGGCGCCCCGGGGTTTTTAAAGACGTCAACGCGCCCCCCGCTCCCCGGGCCCGCACTTTTTGCAGTGAGCGGGCCCTCGGCTCCGGAGAAGGGGAAGAGGAGGGGGACGGGGTGAGTATTAAAAGCAAATTTTTTAATAAAATTTTTAAAATTCCCTTTCTGTAACCCCGGTGCCTATAATACCCTGCCCCCGGCTACCTATACCTTGCCCGGCTACCATACCCTGCCCTGGCTACCTATACCCTTCCCAGTCAGCCTATACCCGCCCTGGCTACCCATACCCTCCCCCGGCAACCCATTTCCCCGGCCCCGGTAAAATGATACCCTCCCCGGCTATCTATACCCCGGCCCTTCACCTATACCCGGTTTTGGGGTATTATAAAGCCTTTGGGGCCTAAACCCTGCCCTGGGTAATTCCCTGGGCCGGCTATATTTATGCCCTGCCTGGTTTCCCATACCCCGCCCGGGGGCCTACCCGCCCTGGTTTCTATACCCCCGCCTGGTACCCATAAAACCCCCCCCTGGCAATTTTATATACTCCCTGGTAAAATACCCCCGCTATGGTTTACCTATAAAAACCCTTGTATCTAAACCCGGGCCCGGCTACTTTTAACCTGCCCTTTGGGTACCTAACCCTTTCCCCCGGGTATCAAAACCAAACCTGGCAACCCATTAAAATTTCCCCCCGGCTACCTAAAACCCCGCCCGGGTATCTATACCCTGCCCGGCTACCTATTCCCTGCCTTGGTATCAAAAACCCTTCCTGGCTACCTATATTCTGCCCCGGCAACCTATACCCCGTCCCCGGGGTACCCATACCCCCGCCCTGGCTACCTATACCCTTTCCCGTTATGATGCCCTTTCCCTGGCTACCCAAAACCCGCCCCGGGGACCTATAAACCCGGCCCCCCTCTATGATGCCCCGCACCCGGCAACCCATAACCCCCCCCGCCCCGGGCTACCAATACCCCGCCCTGGCTATATGATACCCTGCCCTTTGGGTAACCCATTCCCCCCGGGTTTACTATAAAGTCCGGCCCTGGCTTTTTTTTCCTAAAATAGCCCTGGCCCGCCCATAACCCCCCCCAGGCTAAAACCCATTTCCCTGCCCCGGTATATGAAAGCCCCGCCCGGGGTAACCTATACCCCGCCCGGTATTGAACCCTGCCCTGGTACCCCTTTCCCTGCCCGGTATATGATGCCCTGCCCTGCGTACCTATACCTTGCCCTGGCTGCCTATAACCCCCGCCCTGGGTCCTAAACCCCGCCCTGGCACCCGTACCTGCCTGGCTTTTATGATGCCCTGCCCTTGGGTACCTATACCCGCCCCGGCATAAGATGCCCTTGGCCCCGGCTACCCTTTTAACCCCGCCGTGGCTTTCCTATACAATGCCCTGGCTATAAAAATGGGCCCCGCCCCGGCTAAAATATAAAAACCCCGCCCCGGCTACCCCGATGCCCCGCCCTTTGGGTACCTATTAATAGCCCTGGCTGCCTATACCCTGCCCCGGCTACCTATACCCCGCCCTGGCTATAATGATCCCCGCCCTGGCTAAACCCATACCCTTCCCCGGTACCTATACCCCGCCCCGGCTATTTGTGCCCTCACTGGCTAAATTAAACCCTTTCCCGGGGAACCCGATGCCCCGCCCCGGGGTACCTATAATAGCCCTGGCGCCTGTAAACCCCGCCTGGCTTTCCTTTTTAAACCCGGGCCCGCTAATTTTGATTGGGCCCCGCCCTGGCTTTAAATATACCCTGCCTGGCTACCCGATGTCCTGGCCCCGGCTACCCAAAAACCCTGGGCCCCAACCCTGCCCGGTACATTTACCCCGCCTGTCTTATGAGGCCCGCCCCGGCTTTCCATACCCCCGCCCCGGCTATATGGTGCCCTGCCCCGGCTACCTATAAACCCCGCCTGGCTATATGTTTCCCTGCCCCCGGGGTACCATACCCCGCCTTTGGGTATAAGATGCCCCGCCCCGTCTAACCCTTTCCCCGGCCCCGGCTACCTTTTACCCTGCCGAGGCTACCTATAACCCTGCCCCCGGGTACCATACCCCGCCCCCTATATGATGCCCCTGGGCCGGCTTTTCCCATAAACCCCGCCCCGGGGTTATGATGCCCCCGCCCTGGCAACCAAAACCCGCCTGGCTATTTGCTTTTGCCTGGGCTACCTATACCCTGCCCCGGGTACTTATAAACCCCGCCCGGCTATATGATGCCCTGCCCTGGCTTACCTATCCCCGGCCCCGGCTATATTTGCCCCGCCCTGGGGTCCTATCCCCGCCCCGGCTATACACTCACCGGCCACTTTTTTAGGTACACCAAGCTAGTAAAGGGTTTGGGCCCCCCTTTTTTCCTTTAGGAAAAGCCTTTAATTCTTCGTGGCATAGATTTACAAATGTGTTGCAAACATTTCTCAATTGTACCAAGGGGGCCCCCAAAAAGTGCCAAGAAAAAAATTCCCCAACCCAAAGACAAACCCCCAACCCCCCAGCCTGAACTGTTGATACAAAGGGAAAGGGTGGATCCATGCTTTCAAGTTTTGAGCCAAAATTTTTACCCCCAAAAATCCGAAGTCGAAACCCGAAAATCGAGACTCAACAACCAGGCCAAAAAGGTTTTTTTTCCCAAACTTTACCCGTCCAAATTTTGATCCTTTGGGGGGAAAAAAAGGGGGCCCCAGTTTTTTCCCGTTTTTTTTAAAACTGAAAGGGTGGCCCCGGTTTTGGTCTTCTTTTGCGGGAGCCCTCTGCTTTAAAGTTTCGCCGTTTCTGTGGGGTTCAGAAAATTTCCTTTTTGTACCTTTTTTGTAAAGGGGGGGCTATTTGAGTCACTGTTTCCCTTTTTATCCCGCTCGAACCAGTTGCCCCTTTTTTCCCTTTTACCCTTCCTCAACCCCAAGGGTTTCCGCCCCCAGGGGATGCCGCTCACTGGATTTTTTTCTTTTTTGGACCATTTTTCTGAAAAAACCCCGAGATGGTTGTGCGTGAAATCCCCGGAGATCAGCATTTTTTGAAAACCAGGGCCACCCCTTTTTTGGCACCCCCAACCCTTGCCAGTTAAAGGCACTCAAATCATTTTTTCCCCCTACTGGGTGGGTCATTTTTTTTGCAGGGATTGTCTTGACCATGTTTTAAAATGCCTAAATGCATGAGTTTGGGCCCATGTGATTGGTGATTAGAAATTTAAAATGTTTAACGAGCATTTTGGCAAGGGGTACCTAAAAAGGGGCCCGGGGAGTGTATTTAAGCCATGCCCTGGGCTAACCAAAAAGCCCGGCTAATATCCCCCGCCCGGTTTTATATGCCCTGCCTGGCTACCTATACCCCGCCCCGGCTATAAAATGCCCTTCCTGGTAAACCCAAAACCCCCGGGTGGCCCTAATTTTACCCTGCCTGGCTAAAGATGGGCCCCGCCCTGGGTCCCCTTTTCCCCTGCCAAAGGGGTACCAAAACCCGGCCCCGGTGCCCCAAACCCCGCCTTCCCAAATGATGCCCCGGGCCCCGGCTGCCTATACCCTGCCCCCGGCTGCCCAAAAAAGCCCCTTTCCTACCTTTCACTGCCCGGGTGCCTATTTCATCCCTGTCCCTTATACTGTCCCTGCCTGCCTTATACTGTCCCCCGTCCCGCCTATAAATGTCCCTTTCCTGGGATACTGTCCCCGCCTGCCTGATACAGGCCCTGCCTGCCCAATACTGGGCCCCCCCCTTCAAAATACTGGGGCCCCGCCCGTTAATGGGGGGCTACCTATTTAAAAATTTCCACTTATTGACATTTTTTTTTAAATTTTTAATTTTTTTTTGGGCTAACATACGCTGTTTGGGGGGAAATTTTAGGAAAGTGCTGGGAAAAGGGGGGAGTCTTTAAAATTTATTTGTTGGGGAAATTCAAAAGGGGGGGTGTAGTGGGCCCCTTTGAAAAGGCCCTGCATCCCGAAAACCGGACAGAGAAAGAAAATTTGGAAAGGGGAAAAACAAGGGAAGGCGTTTATGGGTTTGGGCCAGAAGGGGAAAAAAAAGGAAAAAGAAAAACAACCCCCCATAGAGATGAAAAGTTCCTGGAGTCCCTGCTTCAGGGGTCTTTACCTTTTTGGGGTTGAATCAGCTGTTTTCATTGATGGTGACCTGACTACTGGTGATGGAATTTGGGAGGGTTGTAGGTTATGTTAGTGCACACCGACTCTGGGGATGAGGGGGTTTTTCTGCAAACCCCGTTTCTTTCTTGCTTTTATGTAAGGGGGCTCTCCACAAAGGAGCGGTTTTTGGTGGTTTTTTTGATGCCCCTCCTTTTTTTTTTGCAAAAATTTTACGCTTTAAATACTCTGGCCCCTTTTTTGCCCAAAAGCATCAAAAACGCACCCAAAAACTTTCCGGGGTGAAAAAACCCCCTTATAGTGTCGTTTAAATTTTTAACCCCGTGGGGGGTGCGAGGGGAAAAAGGGAAAATTTTGTTTAAACGGGGGAAATTTTATGTGGGGGGTGGGGATTAGTGCCGGGGTGAATTTTTTTTGCCAGTGGCCCCCGGGCCCCAAAGTATTTAAAAAAGTCTAGGTCTAAGACTTTTTTGTTGCCCCTAGCAAACCCAAACAAACTCTCCCATTTCACTTCTTGTAGTTTTCTTTTGAAAAAATTTTTAAGGGGGGGGCCTGATTGGTTGCATGAGCTCTTTTTGGTTGCTATGAGCTCTTGTTGGGGCTAAAGAGCTTTTTGAAAATTTGGGCGCCAAGGACTCTGGGTTTGGGTTTCTAGGAGGGTTTTTGTTTGGGGCTATGAAACTCTGACTGGTTGCTAGGAGCTCTTGTTGGTGGCTATAAGCTCTGATTGGGTTGTTTAAGGCTCTTTTTTTGGGGGTATGAACTCTGAAAGGTCCTTGAGCCGTGTTGGTTATATAAACTCGATTTGGGTTTCTTGAAATCTGAAAAGGTTGTATGGGCTTGTTTGGTTTTCTGTTTGGGGTTTGGGTTTGATTGCTATGGACTCTGGTTACCATGAGCTTTTATTGGTTGCTATGGGCAACAAAGACAGTTCTATTCCTAGACAGTTTTCATACATGAAGCCTTTAGGGCGACATGTATGAAAATTGTCTCTGACACGCCATTTCTAAATCATTATAGAGGAATGTTAAATGTAACTGTATTTATTAACTTGTTTTATGTGGGTTCATAAATCTGGCGTATGGTATGCCTTGCATAGCATATGTTTGGTGCATTTTTGGCGCATTCAAAAGTGTCGTGTCTGGTGCAGAATGGGGCAAATTTTGACATACGACTGTTCCTACATCTATAGATATGACAGGTTTTGTGGCACATGGAAGACCAGCAAACTGGCGCAGTCCAGTTCATATATGTTGCCCTTAGTTTCTACTTGTGCCGGGGACTGCCTGTATTGCTTTTAGCTCCAGCATCTCCTGTGATTGGATTCGGCCCCTCCCCTCTCTCTGCCTGTGGGTGGGGCTTCAGTGACTCCTGCTGGCAGGGAGGAGTGGCCGCCTCCGATCATAGGAGACGCTGGAGAATTAGAAGGAGGTGACAGACGCTGCTGCAGCTGTATGTAAAGAGGCCGGCCCCTCCTCACACTCTGAGGTAATGTGGGGCCCCAGTGAAGCCCCCCTCTGCCCCAGAGAACCCCCCTGAGGCTGGGGGGCTGTGTGTGTGAGGCTGTGGGAGGCCTGTGTGTGTGAGGCTGGGGGGGGCCTGTGTGTGTGAGACTGTAGGGAGCCTGTGTGTGTGAGGCTGTGGGGGGCCTGTGTGTGTGAGGCTGTGGGGGGGCCTGTGTGTGTGAGGCTGTGGGGAGGCCTCTGTGTGTGAGGCTGTGAGGGAGGCCTGTGTGTGTGAGGCTGTGGGAGGCCTGTGTGTGTGTGGCTGTGGGAGGCCTGTGTGTGTGTGGCTGTGGGGGCCTGTGTGTGAGGCTGTGGGGGAGGCCTGTCAATGTGAGGCTTTGGAAGGCCTGTGTGTGTGTGGCTGTGGGGGCCTGTGTGTGAGGCTGTGGGAGGGCTGTGTGTGTGAGGCTGTGGGGAGGCCCTGTGTGTGTGAGGCTGTGGGGGAGGCCTGTGTGTGAGGCTGTGGGGGAGGCCTGTGTGTGTGAGGCTGTGGGGGGGGACCTGTGTGTGTGAGGCTGTGAGGGGCCTGTGTGTGTGAGGCTGTGTGAGGCCTGTGTGTGTGAGTCTGTGTGAGGCCTGTGTGTGTGAGGGGTGTGGGGGGGGCTGTGTGTGTGAGGCTGTGGGGGTGGCCTGTGTGTGTGAGGCTGTGGGGGGGGGCTGTGTGTGAGGCTGTGGGAGGCCTGTGTGTGTGAGGCTGTGGGAGGCCTGTGTGTGTGAGGCTGTGGGGGGGCCTGTGTGTGAGGCTGTGGGGAGGCCTGTGTGTGTGAGGCTGTGGGGGGGGCCTGTGTGTGTGAGGCTGTGGGAGGCCTGTGTGTGAGGCTGTGGGAGGCCTGTGTGTGTGAGGCTGTGGGAGGCCTGTGTGTGTGAGGCTGTGGGGGAGGCCTGTGTGTGTGAGGCTGTGGGAGGCCTGTGTGTGTGAGGCTGTGGGAGGCCTGTGTGTGAGGCTGTGTGGGGCCTGTGTGTGAGGCTGTGGGGGCCTGTGTGTGAGGCTGTGGGGGGGCTGTGTGTGTGAGGCTGTGCGGGGGGGCTGTGTGTGAGAGGCTGTGGGGGCCTGTGTGTGTGAGGCTGCGGGATCCTGTGTGTGTGAGGCTGTGGGGAGGCTTCTGTGTGTGAGGCTGTGGGGAGACCTGTGTTTGTGAGGCTGTGGGGGGGGGCTGTGTGTGTGAGGCTGTGGGGGGGCCTTTGTGTGTGAGGCTGGGGGAGGCCTGTGTGTGTGAGGCTGTGGGGGGTCCTGTGTGTGAGAGGTTGTGAGGGGGCCTGTGTGTGAGGCTATGGGGGGCCTGTGTGTGTGAGGATGGGGGGGGGCTGTGTGCGTGAGGCTGTGGGAGGCCTGTGTGTGTGTGAGGCTGGGGGGGGCTGTGTGTGTGATGCTGTGGGAGGCCTGTGTGTGTGAGGCTGGGGGGGCCTGTGTGTGTGCGGCTGTGGGGGGGCCTGTGTGTGTGAGGCTGGGGGGGACTGTGTGTGTGAGGCTGCGGGATCCTGTGTGTGTGAGGCTGTGGGGGGCCTGTGTGTGTGAGGCTGGGGGGGCCTGTGTGTGTGAGGCTGCGGGATCCTGTGTGTGTGTGAGGCTGGGGGGGCCTGTGTGTGTGCGGCTGTGGGGGGGCCTATGTGTGAGAGGCTGGGGGAGGCCTGTGTGTGTGAGGCTGGGGGGGCCTGTGTGTGTGAGGCGGTGGGGGGGGGCTGTGTGTGTGCGGCTGTGGGGGGGCCTGTGTGTGTGAGGCTGTGGGGGGCCTGTGTGTGTGAGGTGGGGGGCCTGTGTGTGTGAGGCTGGGGAGGGGCCTGTGTGTGTGAGGCTGTGGGGGGGCCTGTGTGTGTGAGGCTGGGGAGGCCTGTGTGTGTGAGGCTGGGGGGCCTGTGTGTGTGAGGCTGGGGGAGGCCTGTGTGTGTGAGGCTGGGGGAGGCCTGTGTGTGTGAGGCTGGGGGGCCTGTGTGTGTGAGGCTGTGGGGGGGCCTGTGTGTGTGTGGCTGTGGGGAGGCCTGCGTGTGTGAGGCTGGGGGAGCCTGCGTGTGTGAGGCTGGGGGGCCCTGTGTGTTTGAGGCTGTGAGGGGGCCTGTGTGTGTGAGCCTGGGGAGGGCCATGTGTGTGAGGCTGGGGAGGGCTGTGTGTGAGCGAGGGCAGGGCGATGGGGTTGTCAGAGGGTGGGGTTGAAGTGGGGGGGGGCCCAGATGCTTCACCTGTATGAGGCCCAGAAATTTCTGATGGCGGCCCTGGTTGTTATGGGCTCTGATTGGTGGCTATGGGTTCTGATTGGTTGTTATGAACTCTGATTGGTTGATTTGGGCTGTGACTGGTTGCTATGAGCTGTGATTGGTTGCTATGGACAACGAAGAAAGTCTTAGACCTAGACAGTTTAAATACTTAAGACCTTATCTTTCTATGTAAGTATGTAAAGTGCTGAGAGAATGTGACTTAATCTGAGTTTTAGTTATTTTTGTAATTAGGCATTTGAAGAGGAATATCCTTATTCTTTCTTAAATGACCATTCTGTAATCAGCCTGTCTATGATGTGGAATAACTACAAAGCACAGTACAGCTATGATACTGACTTATCTTAGAAGGCAATATAAACAATGTACTGAAGAAAGACAAATCACATCATCATTGTAAATAACAATAAAGCACAAAGGAATAAAAGCATATATAAGCTTTCTTACTACCTGTTTAATAATTATCAATTATTATCAATTAACATGGATGACTGTCAATTACTATATAATTTAAGTCTATGATAGCACTTCACCACAGCCCTACCTGGAGGGAATTCATATGCACTTATTTTATTTACCTTCTGTATAATTTACCATTAGGAAAATTGCTAAAGCCCTAAAATCCATAAATCTGTAAAATAACATAATTCCCCTTATCCAACTAACGTCTGAAATGCCTAAAAAATGTAATCATTAAATTGGTTACATGACCAGACTGTTCGAACAGGTGGCTTAGATTTACAAAAGTGGTGTTAGTAGCCACAGTTATAAAATTGCCTAAACCATGTAAAGAAGACAATGTTTCGAACAACTTTAGGCCAATAAGTTTGTTAAATATTATCTTTAACTACTTGCCGACCGCCCCTTCACTTTAAATATCCAGGCACTGCTTTATATCTCTGCATGGATGTTCTGGAATGGATGTAATGTGCAGCTGCGCAGGTGGAGAGCCGGCTGTCACCATTAGACAAGCTCTCCACTACAGGGATACAGGGATGTCACCATAGCTCGGTAACTGCAAGAGCTGCTGTGTCTTATCGGACCCAGATAAGCTTTGCAGTCAGTACAGGGAATACTTTGGATTTCCTCTGTAATGAAGGCTAATATATCAGACCCAGTTACAGGGGAAATCAGAAAAAAAAGGTGATGTAAAAATGTCCCCTAGAAGTCTTTTCCTGACCTTATGAGAGGCATAATAATTAGGAAAAGGGAAAATTTTTCTAAAAAGTGACTTTGCCACAGCAGCCATGGGTCAGGCAGTGGCACAATGACATTCTGGGGTGGCAAAAATTTGTAGGCCAGAGGGGCACAATACAGAGAGGGAGGTCATGGGGGGGGGGCAGCAGCAGAGGTTCGAGAGGGACAATGCACAGGGTGGGTGAAAGGGGAAAAACAGCCAAGCAGAAGGGGTTAGCAAATGGCAAAGCAGAGTGGGGGGGGCTGTGCAGCGACAAACAGATAGGTCGAAGGGACAATGACGGGTGGGGGCCGGCGCAGAAAAGCAGCATGAGGTCAGGAGGGCCCATGAAAATTTGGAGGGGCCCAAACCCCAATAGGCAAGGGTGGCAAAGACGAGGTGGAGGACGGCGCACCCCGCGCATGAGGTCAGAAAGGCCCAAATGACACAGTGTGGGGGAAAAAGGCACACCCACAGAAGCGATGAGGTCGCAGGGCACAATGACAGGTGTGGGGGCACGGCAGCACCCAAGCGCAGCATGGGTCAGACATTTTGGCAAAATGACACAGTGTGGGGGGCCGGCAGCGCCACAGCAGCAGCTGAGGTAGGCGGGGCCCAAATGACATTTGGGAGGGGTGGAAAAACCCAGTAGTGGGCAAAGGTGGCACAATGACAGAGTGGAGGTGACGGCAGCACGCAATGCCCCCAGGTAAAAGTTTTTTCAAATTAACCCATTATAAATGTCAGGATCGTCAGATGTAAAAAAATATTGTAATAAACCAAATTAAATGTATGCAAGTCACACCTTATAAACCCCGTTGGTCGGTTCAAAATGACTGTTCATTGATTGGATTTTGATGTACACCGTTTATTGTTTCACCCCTAAAACCCTTTAAAGACACGAAATTTCAATAAATTTTCATTTGATCAAACCTTGATTTGAATCCAACGCGTTGTCATTCGATCGTGGGAGACTGAGGAGGCCGTATCAGAGAGTGGCACAATGACACAGTGTGGAGTTGACGGCATCAATAGAAAGCGCAGATGACGTCAGAGAGTGGCACAATGACAGGGGTGTCGAGGTGGGTGGCAATACCAGTCCTAGTAAAGATGGTGGTAGGCAGATGGAGAAACTGGCAGCAGATGTGTGGCATCAGATGGGTGGCGGCATCAGAATAGGGGGCTGAGGCAGGTAGTTTGGAACCCAGACTCATTTTCACGTTTGGGTGAGGCGTCATGGCTAATGTAGTCTGACGCCTAAGGAATTGGTGTGGTGGAAATCCGGGGCGATCCACTGATTCATTTTGGACAAAGGTCAGTCGTTCCACATTTCCGTGGCCCAAGGGGTTCTCCTTGGGTTAACGATGGCCCCCGCCCACACTGAACACCCGATTGATGCCACACTATGGCCGGCAGGACAGCTTCTCCACTGCAAACTCGGCAAGTTGTGGCCACACATCCAGTATGGCTGCACAGTAGTCCAGCAGACCTTCTAACTGGGGTGGCAGAGTGCATCTGGAGCGAGAGATGATGGCAAAGTGAAAAAAACAACTCCCTTCTGCAGAGGTGGTGGAGCCTTGACTGGCTGCAATGGCATGCGTGCCACTGGATGCTGCTGCTGCTGTTGCTGGGACGGCAGGATGGACCACCACATCTGAGCCACGTTTCTCCCAGGCCACCGGATGGGGACGCTGCATGTGTCGATGCAGGGCCGTGGTGCCAACGTTAGCTGCCTGGCCACGCTTTACTTTTGCCCACAGATTTTAATATACCATATTCGGCTCCTCCAGTGTTTAGTAAAGAACTGCCACCGCGAGTAGCTGATTTTACGCCAAAGCTCCGCATGAGTGACTGCTACTGCCGCGCCTCGGGAGCCCCTGTGCCCCTACTTTCTTGGACCTGCGAAGCGGGTTTTCTACCCCGTGGGCCGCTTGCTCTGATTCCCACTGCTGCTACCCTGCTGACTCACGGCCACAAACCCATTGCTGGCTGCGCCGTTTTTGTCGCGCAAGCTGACGCTCTCTTTTCTGACGATGAAGAATCCCTTGCTTCACCGGCTCCCAAGTTGCGGTCCCGGGTACATATCATCGATTTGTGTTTCATCGTCACTGGGTCCTCCTCACCGGTCTTGGTTTTGCAGAGGTGGCCCCCCACAACATGACCCTCATGCCACTCTCACATCTTATACTTTGCTGCCCACTTCAAGAAGCAGGGGTTTTTGGCCCCATTTCTTCATACCAAGTAGTGCTGACTGTCCCCCTCATCTCGCTGTATAGTGGCACTGAGCCCAGACCACATAGTAGATCTCTGGCTGAGGGAACCCGGATGGGGGCAGGGCGGGTTGAGGAAGGGGAGGGCCGCTGACCCCCT
>JAODAL010015578.1:0-83411 GCA_025379985.1 Phyllomedusa bahiana | reverse complement strand
TCTTTGACAGGATGCCTCTTTGCATCGTTCCTCTCGCATTGCAGCTGTCATTGGATGTGACACCTCACAGACTATATCCAGGACACAAGGTTTGGCTGTCTCTTTCCTTTACACATACTGGCTGTTTGTGCGGCCTGGAGTGTGACTTGTGGGTCATTGATGTGTTACCTCGAATTCTACATTCACTATAAGCTTCTCTATTCTCCTGATTTGCAATTCTAATTTGTATGTGGCTGTACACAAAGACACATAAAGATACAGCATAGTGTGAGAAAAGACGAATATAATGTCATATCATTCAGAATTAGGCTACGCCGCGATTGAAGATCACCAACTGCAGGTAACGATAGTGAATGTGGTCGTGGTGAAAACCGGCGGATCATAATATGAGCTCATTCACAATCGTTAGTTGCAGCATAGGACTGCGATCTTTATGCCTTAAGAGCAAGGTTGCCATGTAGCCCAAGCCTTATGCACAGCAAAGGAAAATGGCTAGAACTCATAGGGCCCCATGGCAAAATGAACTGGGCTCCACCGCCTAACGACTGGAAACCAAAACAGCAGCAAAGGTATCAATAATATAGCGATAGAGTGGATGGGGACCAATAGCACGGTTTCTGTTTTTGCAGATGACCCAAGCATGATAAAAGGCAACTATGGAAATTTCATAAATTGCAACGGACCTGGACACACTGAAAAAGGGGCACCATTGGGCAAATGGGGGTTTAAAGTGGAAAAAATAAAAGGTTCTGCATCTGGAAAAAAAACTACGCATCAATGCCAAAGGGGGGAAAAAACTTGGAGAATCGCTTGTTGAAAAGATCGGGGCGTTTTTTTGATCAAGATTACAGAACAGCAGCAATGTCAATCAGCTCCCTAAGGCAATAAATATTGGCTGTTTTAAAAGAGGACGGGGACTCGGGGGCAAAGAGAAATTTACGCTGTATAAACTTGGGTGCGGCCAAATTTAAAAATATGCTTTTCATTCGGGGTCCCGTTTATAGAAAAAAATTTAAAGGAGCTAGAAAGTACAAAGACGAAAACCAAACTTTTAGGGGGAATGGAGCACTTGTTTGGGGAAGGTTAGAAAAATTGAACTTATTTTCTTGAGAAAGACGGCTCGGGGGAACATATTAATTTATAAAAACAAAAAAGGCCCCTACAAAAATATAGGAAAAATTTATTTCATGTAAAGCCCCCCCTCAAAAGAAAAGAGGACTTTCCCCTTCGGGGGAAAAAAAAAGGATTCAATCTCCAGAGGAAAAAAGCTTTTCTTCCTTGAGAACTGTAAATATGTGGAATAGCCGCCTGAGGAGCAAGAACAGGTGGGGGTTTCAAGAAAGGTTGTTAAACTTCCTTAAAATAAAGAATTTTTTAATACTACATAGACAGAAAATTTTGATCCGTCTGGTGACGGCTCGGGGGGTCAGAAAATGGGGTCTCCACTGGAGAGAGGGGTTCCCGTCTTGGGGGTTTCGGGGCATTTCCAGGGGGAAAGCCGGGTTTATAATTTTTCTCCCCCTCCCTTCACCCACATTTTCCCAACTCTTGGTTGAACTTGATAGACACGTGTCTTTTTTCATCCATACTAACTATGTAACCATGTGATAAGAAAAAGCTATAATAATAGTGCCATATATCAAATAACTAACACAGTAGTGCTTGTAGCAGAATGTCACAATCATGTTATTTCCTGCAACAAGATACAAAGGGTTCTTGCACCTTATTGGCTCCTCTTATCCCCTGGCAAAGCAACTTCTATGGTTATATTTATTCTGTATCAATGGGCTGGTTGTTTTCCATAGGATTGCAGGTAAAACAAGTTAAAGGAGTTACCAATACTTTTAAAAACCCAACTACAGCCCTGAAACACTAAAATAAAATAAAAAAATATTTAAATATTTACTACTTTTTTTAGGGGTTTCCCAGAGCTCTGTAGTCCCCCCCTAAAGTTCCCCCAAGGGATGAGGGACTCTTGTAAACCTCAAAAAAGCCGGGTTTTGGGTTTCCCCAGTCACATAAAGTAAAAGAACTAATGTTGGCAAAAGGTCCTAGGCCCAACCAATGGAGTTGATTCTGGAGGTTTACCCAACAGCCACTGAACAGGACTGCATTGGGTATATAGCTTACCCCTCCTCCCTCAATTGGGTAGGAAGCTTGGCCCCCTAACGGGGTTTGGGAAAAAGGTTGGGGCCCCCCTTTAAAAATTTTTAGGTTTTTTCACCCCGTTTTTGGTTAAAAAACCTTGACCCCAAATTTGTGTAAGAAGCTTAACCCCCTATTTGTAGGTTATCACTTGATTGGTTAGATAGCTAGACCCCTGATTGGGTAGGTAGCTTGGGCCCTCAATACGTTGGGTTTTAATTTTTGCCTCAAACAAATTTGGGTTTGGATAGCTTGGGCTCCAATTGGGTAGGTAGATTGTCCCCCTATTGGTAGGCCCAGTTTTGGCCCCCTAAAAAGAGTGGGGTAGTTTTGACCTCTGACTGAGTAAATACCCGGGGGCCCCCAAATTTGGGTAGGTGCCCTTTGGCCCCCCATAGGAAAGGGTATTTAAAAATACATTTAATTTGGGAGTAGATAGCTTTGCCCCCTTTTTGGGGTTTGGTAATTATTCTAAAAAAAATTTTTAAAACTTTTTTTTCCCCTTTCCCATTTAACAAATTTACCCTTTAGGGATTTTCCAAATTTGTAAAAGAAAAACCCTTTTAAAATTAAATTTGCACCAAACCCTTTAAAGTAGGCGCATCCCCCCTTTCCAACCCCCGGGGAGGGAAACCTAAGTTTGCAAGCTCCGCGGCATTTGTCCTCCCACTTTGGGGTCTCATTTTTAAGTTTTTTTAAATTGGAAAATGTTCCGTTTTGTACCCCCCTTCTAAATTTTTAAGGGTGCTGCGGAAAAAGTTGGGCTATATAAAAAAAAAATTTTTAAAATTTATTATTATTTTTAGACACATGGGAGGACATGTATGAAAACTGTCTAGGTTGCAACCAATTAGACCCCATTTTTCGTTTTGAGAGAAAACTATTTTTAAAAAGAAAAGGGAAGTTTCTTTTGGAAACCCAAAGAAAGTTTTAAGCCCTTTAGACAGTTTTCAAAAATGTTCCCAATGGGAGTATAAAAAAATTCCCGAAAAAATCACAAAATAAAGGCTTTTCTTTAAGGTACTGTCATATGAAAAATTTGGGCACCCCTATTAATTTTAAATTAAATTTTAAAGGTTCGAAAAAATTTGGGTTTTGTTTGCAAAAACCATTTAAAATTTGTTTTATCTAATAACTGGGAAAACCCCCAGAAAAATTTTTTCCCGGATTGAAATAAAGGTTTTTTTGTACAAACCACAAAATGTCCCAATATTAGTTTTTTTAATTTTCTTTTTGGGAAATGGGCTGTTGCAAACCCCCCAAAATATTTAAAACCCAAAATGATTTTGGATTAATCGGGGTGCCCAAACTTTTTCATATGACTGTATGTCAAACCAATGAGAAAGGTTTTGATCCAGCTATATGCTTAGATTGTCAATGCAATATTGGACAAAACCCTTAAATAGGGTTTTTCCGGGGGGTTTAGCTAAAATTTTTTCCCACCTGAATTGACCCCAAAATTTTTCTCGGGCCCTTTTTTTACAGACCACACCCTTATTTTTTCGGGGGAAAACCTTTTTTAGAAGGCCCTTCTTTAAACCCAAATCAAATTTGGGGGCCACTTTTAAAAGAAAAAAAGTTTTTTTTAAATATCCTCAAAGATCGACTTTGTTACGATGAAGAAGGCTTTTTGAGGGCTTTTTTTTTTTTGCGGGATAATTTTACTTTACATTATTGGTATCTTTGTTGGGGCCCAAAATTTTAAAATTTTTTTGTTTAGCATCTCTTTTTCTTTTTTTTTGGGGTTTTTGGGAAAAAAAAGGAATTTCCAGTAGGGTTTTTAAATTTTTAATTCACTTTTGGAGAAAAATAAAAAAATTAAATTGTATAGGTTTGGGGGGCCATGGCCTTTAATCTAATGCACGTACTTTTTTTAAATAAAATGTTTCTTTTATTGGGGAATTTAGGGGTTTTGGTGTTTTTTTTTTTTTTTTTTTATTTTTTGTTAAAACCCACCTTTTTTTTTTATTTTTTTTTTTACCCCAAAATTGGGACGGGGAATTAAAAGTGTTTGTTTAAATTCCCTTTTTAAAATAAAAAAGGAAACTTTAAAGTTTTATTTTGGGTAAAAAAAAATTAAATCCCGGGTTAAATCCATCCTTCGGAATCCATCTTTTTCCCCAGTACATCACCCAATGTTCCCAAAAAAACCTTTTTAAAAAAACCTTTTTCGTTTCACAGAGCATACTTCACATTAAAATTAACCATGGGGAAAAACATCCCTTAAAATTCACTGAAGTATTTTTAAATTTTGGTGGGGTTAAACCCAACACCTTTCTTTCACTTTTAACCCCTTACATGGTTTTTTTTCCCTCATTACTTTATTACATTTTTTTTGCCTATCGTTATCCGTTTTTTTTGGGTTAAATCCATTTTTGCTTTTCTGAAACCAAAACCCCAGGTTTAAGGGGGGTACCCTTATTAAAAATTTGAAATTTTCAAGGAGCCTTTTAAGACTTTTTCCCTTCTGAAAAAATGGCAAATCCAGAGGTTTTAAAATTTAACCCCCTTTGCAGGGTTTCCCCAAAAATTTTTTTTTAAACCCCATTCAGTTGCCGGGGATTTTGGCCCGCAGCATTTTGGTGTGGCTTCCTTCCCATAACAATATCAGCAGCACAAAAAATTAGAATAGGGTTGAAAAAAAATTCCTGCTTTAAAAAAAAAAACGAAATTTTTATGTGGTTATTAGTTAAAACTTTTGTCCCAAAAATTTCCCTTAATTCCCCCCCCTTCGTTTTAAAAGAGCCCTTTCAATGCAGGGGGGGGTCCTAAAAAAAACTTTTAACACTAAAGGTTTTATTTTTTCTGTGGTCCATCCAGACCTACCTTTAAGAATGTGAAGGCACCAGCTACTAAATACACTGCACTGATTAAAAAGTCTGTGTAGATGAGTGAAGTGCTAAAAACCAAGATGGAGGCAGCCAGTCCCCCCTATATACAACTCAAAAAACAATATTTGGTTCAGCACCTCCAAAAAACTTTAAATGTGGGTGCACGCTGTGATGGCTGTAATCTAAATAGACATAACAATATTATGAATACGTTGAAAAAAACATTCATGCTTTAAAAAAACACGAAAGTTTTATGAGGTTCTTAGTTCACACTTTTGCGCAAAATTGCTTAAGCAGACCTTCGACTTCAACGAGACCTCAAATGCAGGTGGGTCCTACACTATGTTACACTAACGCTATATATTTCATTGTGTCCATCCAGACCTACCTTTTAGAATGTTTTTTTTTTTTATTTTTTAAAAGCAGGGATGTTTTTTTTCATCGTATTCTAATTTTGTGTGCTGCTGATATTGTTATGTGTATTTAGATTACAGCCATCACAGCGTGCACCCATATTTAAAGTTTTTTGGAGGTGCTGAACCAAACATTGTTTTTGAATTGTGGCTCCATTCCCGACCACTTCAACCGGAGCCAGGATGTATGTTACAGCAACCTCCTACTGTTGATGGTGTGGGCTCAACATCTTATCCGGCACCATCCAAGCACTATACACGACTTGCCAACTATTCTGGTTGTCTGGGACAAATTCAGCTCTGCTACATATGTACATACCTTCACACAGTGATGGACTAGGGTGCCTGGGGCCCACCAGTAATATTAATTCTTAGGAACCACTAGTTGATTCTAGATGCCCATCAGTGAAGTTGATTTTTGGGGCCACTGGTGGAGTTGATTTTTGGGGCCACCTGTGGAGTTGATTCTTGGGGCCACCAATGGAGTTGATTCTTGGGCCCACCAGTGGAGTTGATTCTTGGGGCCACCAGTGGAGTTGATTCTTGGGGCCCATCAGTGGAGTTGATTCTTGGGGCCACCAGTGGAGTTGATTCTTGGGGCCACCAGTGGAGTTGATTCTTGGGGCCCACCAATGGAGTTAATTCTTGGGCCCACCAATGGAGTTAATTCTTGGGGCCCATCCTATAGCTTCATGACTACACATGCTTTTATTCTTTCTTTCCCTCCCTGAAAAGTAGCCCCAGTACTACCATGCCCATGGGCCCACAGGATTTTTCTGGGCCAGTCTGAACTTGACTTCACATTCACGCTAGCCAAATTTGTAATTAGCTTGCTTTAGTCCGAAGAACAACCTATACGCTGTGGCCTACGACAAACCCAACACTGCTGCATCTCTAATATACAATATCATTGTTGCCTGATGTAAAATTAACACTCTGGGAACTAAAATGAGTGGAAAATTGAAATGAAGTAAAGGGATACAATTTCAATGAAAAATGCAAGTGAGAGCTTAAGAGAAAGCCTCGGTTGACATCGGAATATCATCTTATAATGCGCTGGCTGAATTTTAATGGGTGTTCTGCTAGTATATTTATGAATAGGAATTAATCCCCTCTCATTACAGCACGCTATAGAAGAGTGATTGCATTTGTTCAACATGAAATGCTTTTCTATAACATTTCTATTGCTCACCCACCAATACAGAGCAAACAGCCACTGAAATATAATGAATATATTTTACCCATTATTTCTGGCCCGGCTGAATCAGCGTCTTCATTATGAATTTTTGGAAGCACATTGCTTCAGCCTCTGATTTGCAATTGATGTGATGCAACATCATATAGCTGGAATGAAGTGGTATTTTGTCAAGATGCCTGATTGCCACCTTCACAAGTTACAGTAAAGTTTAGCCGTAATAGAAACATTGTTACAGCTGAGGGAAATTCAATTACTTGAGTAGCTGAACAGATCACCCCTGATGTAAATCATCTCGGTGCCAAGTGCTTACTCTCCAGGATGGCTCGATACTTTGAAGCTGAAGAATAGAAGTGGTAAACTTGGATCAGTCAATCAGAAACCTCTTCACTACTGGGTGTAGGGGGCATTGAATAGGGATGAGGAGCGGCATATCAGGATTAGGCAGGAACACAAGCCTAGCCAGAGCCTAATTATTACATAAATAATCAATTATACATATCTGCTGGATTCTAAATAATGAAATTACTGGAAGCATTTACCGAGAATAGGATGTGCTTCAGTCTTGATGTCTTGGGCGATGGAGTTTAAAAGAACCTTGAAATCTCCCTAAAGGAAATCAATGTCTATCTGACCAATAATTAGACCATGCACAGATGTGTCTACTCTTACCTTTCACCAAATTTAGTTAAGGAGCTTCAGTTTATCATAATGCAAATTCAATACATTATGGCAATATGCTGGCAAAACCCTCCACAGGCTGCAACGCACATCACAACCACTGGGTGGATAGCCACATATAGACCCACAGAGCATTAACAACTCCTGACAGAGTTCACAATACAGCTGGACAGTGCCTAGAAAATGCAACCATAGTCAGAGTCTAATTAATTCATTATTAATCAATTATACATATCTGCTGGATTCAAAATAATGAAATCACTGGAAGCATTTACCGAGAACAGGATGTGCTTCAGTCTTGATGTCTTGGGCGATGAAGTTTAAAAGAACCTTGAAATCTCCCTAAAGGAAATCAATGTCTATCCGACCAATAATTAGACCATGTACAGATGTGTCTATTGTTACCTTCCACCAAATTTAGTTAAGGAACTTCAGTTTATCATAATGCAAATTCAATACATTATGGCAATATGCTGGCAAGACCCTCTACAGGCTGCAAAGCACATCACAACCACTGTTTAGCCACATATAAACCCACAGAGCATTAACAACTCCTGACAGAGTTCACAATACAGCCAAACAGTGCCCAGAAAATGCGACCATAGTCAGAGTCTAATTAATTCATTATTAATCAATTATACATATCTGCCGGATAAAAAATAATGAAATTACTGGAACCATTTACCAAGAACAGGATGTTGCCCATAACAACCAATCAGAGCTCATAGCAACCAATCAGAGCCCGTAAAAACCTATCAGAGCTCAAAGCATATAGTGCTCTGTAAAAATACAAGCTAAGCTCTGATTGTTTGCTACGGGAAACAAAGAAAGTCTTACACCAAGACAGTTTTCATATCTAAGGCCCGCAGAGCATAAACAACTCCTAACAGAGTTCCCATTACAGGCCATCAGTAGCACCCAGAATGAATGTAGTGGGAAAATGCAAGCATAGTCAGAGCCTAATTATTACATAAATAATCAATTATACATATCTGCTGGATTCAAAATAATGAAATTACCATAACCGTTTACTGAGAACAGGATGTGCCACAGTCTAGATGTCTTGGTCGATGGAGTTTAAAAAAACTTTAAAAGCCTTCTCAGGAAAATCAATGTTAGACCATGCACAGATGTGTCTACTCTTACCTTCCACCAAATTTACTTAAGGAACTACAGTTTATCATAATGCAAATTCAAAACATTATGGCAACAAGCACATCACAACCACTGGGTGGCCACATATAGACCCACACAGCATTGACAACTCCTGACAGAGTTCACAATACAGCCGAACAGTGGCCAGAAAATGCAAGCATAGTTAGAGTCTAATCACTGCACTATTAATCAATTATACTATATACTGGATACAAAAATAATGAAGTTACTGGAAGCATTTACCGAGAACAGGATGTGCTTCAGTCTTGATGTCTTGGGGGATGGAGTTTAAAAGAAACTTGCAATCTCCCTACAGGAAATCAATGTCTATCAGACCAATAATTCGACCATGCACAGTTGTGTCTACTCTTACCTTCCACCAAATTTAGTTAAGCAACTTCAGTTTATCATAATGCTAAATCAATACATTATGTCAACATGCTGGCAAGCCCTTTTTACAGGCTGCAAAGCCACATACAACCATTTTTACCCAAAACATATAAACCCACGAGCTTTTAAACAACTCCTGAAGGGGTTCAAAATTTACAGAAAAAAACAGTGCCCAGAAAATGCAAGCATAGTTGGAGTCTTATTAATTCATTATTAATCAAATATAAATATTTGCTGGATAAAAATAATAAAATTAAACTGGAAAAATTTTAAACAGAAAAACAGGAGTCCCCTCATTCTTGATGTCCTGGGTGAGGGGTTTTTAAAAAAATTTTAAAAAAGCCTTTTCAGGAAAAATCAAGGTTAGATTTTAAGTTATGTGTTATCTTACTTTCCATAAAATTTTTAATTTAAAGGGAACAGTTTATCATAATGAAAAATTTACTTCTTTAGGGGTTCATACCCAGAAGTCTCCACAGGCTGCAATGCACATCACAAACACTACATATAATTTACACGGAGCTTTTCCCAACTCCAGCAGATTTTTCCCTTTACAATCAAGTAGGAGTGCCCGGAAGTAAAAAAGGTTTGGGAAAAAAAAACAATTTAAATTTGAAAATACAGTTGCAAAAAGGTATTTATCCATCAAGCCCAACCAAGGGTAGGGAAGAGGGCGGGCCCATCTTTTTCCCATTGGGAAAACACTGGGAAAGGGTTGCCCGGGGGCTCGAAAAGGTATGGGGCCCCATGGTGGCATGTTTTCCTAGGAAAAAAAGGGAAACATCCCAGGACCCCCTGGTGGGCCCTTTTCTTATTTTACTTTTTGTGTTTTTTTTTAGGATTTTCAAAAAAATCCTGCCAATCATTTCTTTTAGGCTGCGGGTCCCGGTGTTCGGGACAAAAGTTTTTGTGATAAAAACGGTGGGCATGGGGGGGCTAGGACATGCCCCAAATGTGGGGTCATGTATTAGGACGGGGGAACCACTGCATTTGCCTTGCCCAAACCCCCATAGAAATTTTAAGACGGCTCTGGGAAAGGGGATGTAAATAAACAAAGGGAAAAAAAATTTTTTAAGTTTTTATTTTCCCCCTTACTTAAACCCAAAAAAGCAAAAACCAATTTTTTCCAAAAGGGAATTTTTAAATTTTTCTGTTTCCAAAATTGTATCAGACGGGAAATCTAAAATTTTTAAAAGCCCTATAAAATTTTTAATTTTTTTTATTTTCAGGTAGTTATCAAGCCTTTCTTAAAACCCTCAATGTTCCTGCTGGGGACCACCCCTCGGGAGGGGCCCTTCCCCCCACAATTAAAATTTTGATGGTGAAGAAGGTATTTTCCACCCTGAATTAAAACTTTTTTTTTTTTTTTAGACAGAGGGAGTGCCCCCTTTGTCTTTTGAGGTGAAATGCTTTTCCATATACTTTTTGTAGAGGTCATTTATAAGCGGATATAAATTTTTTCCGTCTCCCGGGAGCCATTTTTTTTCAAGACTTTTTTAAAAAATAGTTTAATTCTTTTAACTTCTCCTCGGCTGGATTACAAATAATGAAACTACCAGAACCATTGACTGAGAACAGGAGGGGTTTCAGTCTTGATGTCTTGGGCAATGAAAATTTAAAAAAAAGTTTTGAAAGCTTCCTCCAGGAAATCAATGTTTTTTTTGTTTTTTTTTTTAAAGTTGAAGTATGAGGAAATAATTATTAGAATTTTTCTTTTTAAAAATAAAATGTTGTTGGGTACTTTTTAATTTTCCAAAAGGATTTTTAAAAAAAACCCGAAGTTTAATTTGCCTTTAAAAAAATTTTTCCCCCTTTAAACCTGTCTTTTAAATTATGTATGGGTTGTTTTTAATTTCATAATTTTTCAGAAGATTTTTAAAATTTAAGACAATTGTTTTTCCCCCAAATGGGTTTGCAAGCTGCTAGGTCTTTTATGGAAACTTAGGACTACAAATAGGGGGTCTACATGGTAAAAGGGCGGGCAGGTTAAAGGGGCCCCCTTATCTCACATGGGACTTCGGGGTATACCCAGGTGAATTTGCGGGTCTCTTGGGTCTTTTGGCCCAAGGCCCGCGGCTGCTAGGGCTTTATCGGTTTAAGGACGGGCAGTTCACTGGGGTCTATGGGCCCCAATAGGACTGCGAGGTTTCTGGGTCTTAAGACTGCAACAATTTAGGTCTATATTTTCCATGGGAATGCAAGGTTTCGGGTCCTTCCTCTTACATAGGACGGAAAGGCCCTTGCTAGGTCAAAACTTCCTTACATGGGATCCCGGTCTGTTTAGGTCTTTGCCCCTACATAAACTGTAAGTCCCCTTTAGGTTTTTTCTTACATGGGGATCTAGGTCTTCCGGTTTTTATATTAAAATATAGAATTGCAGGTCTGCTATATCTCTGTCTTAAGTAGGAATACAGGTCTATTAGGTTTATTTATTATAAAGGACTGCAGTTCTGCTAGATGTATGTCTTACATAGGGCTGCAGATTTGCTCCGTGTATATGCATAAGCAATAGCTGTGAGGTAATTTGTAGCCCCGGGGGTTTTATTATCCGCATCTTATCGGGGGTTTTTCCCTAAAACATTTTCAATATAAAAAAGAAAAGGGCAAAGAAAAAAATTTTGAGTCTGGTCAGACGGAGATGTAAACTTTGCATCAAGCAGCGTGCCTTTCCCCCTGAACTTCCACAGAGGGACAGAATCTTGTCCCTGTCTTGAACTTTTGCTGAGGATCATGATGCTGAAACATTTATGAGCGATTTTTTTTGCCCGGGTTTGACAGCTCCTCTTCCTCCATTTGTATTCCATACATAAGCAAAAAATATCCATCGGCAGCAGCACAAACAGAAGGAGATGATGCGGCCACTTGTGAAGAGCGTTTTATCAGCTCTTTATAGATAGCGGTCACCGCATAAAGAGACAAAACTTTTTTCTGAAGTGTTTTCCCGGGAAAACATGGGCCCCCCGAAACTTTAGAAGCCCTTTATGGAAAATAAATATTCAATAATCTGGGTTTTATTCCTCAACATGTTCTGCTTGCTGTTAGGGAATTTGGGAAAAATTTTGACTTTTAAGGGGGACATGTTTTGATCGGGCTTTACGCCCGTTTTTTTGGGGTATCCCGCGCCTCCCGGCCCGAATCACCCCCGTGGCCCCAGGGATGCGGTTTAGGCCCCAGTTTCGCCATTTCAGCTGCGCCCCCATGAAGGGGGGGGGGGCCTGGGGGCGCGGTGTTAGGGGGGGGGGGGTAGGCGTTCCGGGGCGGGGACCGGGGGCTGGGGCTCCCGAAAAACTCCCGGGGGGGTTGGGTAAAAAAAAGCCCCCTTGGGCTGGTCCGGGAAAAGCCCCCAAAAGGGGGCAGGGGGAGGTGGTTAATTTTCCCCAAATTGGGAAAACTTTTTTTTGAGGGTAAGTTTTTTTTTTTTTGCCCCCCCGGGCCCCTTGAAATTTTTTGGCCTTAAACCGGTTTTAAAACCCGAGGGCCCCCCCGGCCCCGCCCCTTTTTCCCAATCCAAGGGGTCGTTTTCATTTTTAAACCTTGGGGAAATTTTTTGGAAAAACCCCCCGGTTTTCCCGCCTTTTTTGATTTAATTGGGGGTTTTGGGCAATTTTTCTTATAGGATAAATGGGGGCAATTGTCGCCCTTTTGTGATTGGTCCCCCTTTTCCTCCCCTGGTTAAAATTGGGGCATTTTACCCCCAAATTTGATTGGTTTGGTTTTTTGCCCACAAAAGAGAATTGTTTAAACAATTTTTTAATTAAATGAAATTTTCCCCCCCAAATTTTTTTTATTGCAATTTTCCCCATTTTAGCGCCGGTCTGGCGACAAAAGCGTTGTTTTTTTAACGCTTTTTTGAAAGAAAGGGGTTTTGCTCTTTATTGGGGAAAAGTTTTTTTCATTTAAAAAAAAATAAAATTTTTTTTATTAAAAAATTCATGCCCCACGGGGCGGAGCGCCGAGATTTTTAGACGCCCATCTCCCATAGACTATTTAAAAAGGGGAAGGTCCCCGCTCTGATTGGGTGGGATTTGCCCAAACCCCCCCTAGCTCACCAATCACTTTTTTCTGTCTTTTTTACGTATTTTGAATTTTTCCCGCCCTGGATTTGTTTGGGCTAAAATTCTCCATGAAAAAAATGGGCTTTTTCGCTCCATTTGATTTTGGGCAATAATTTTCCATAGGTTTTTTGGGTCTCTGTCCGGGTTCCTATTTCGAAAGGGTGAGCAACCCAAATCCCCGCTAGTAGCCCCAAACAGCTCTTTTCAGCATTTTTTTCGTATTTTTAACTGTTCCCCCCGGGAGATTTTGATTTGGGTTAAAATTCTCCATAGGCTAAATGGGGCTTTTGTCGCTCCAAATTTTTTTATTGGGTGAGTACCCAAATCCCCGGTAAACTTTAACCAAAAATCCCTTTTTAGCATTTTTACTGTATTTTTTAAATATCCCAAACCCTGGATTCCCGAAATTTGGGCTAAACTTCCCCCAGGTTTTTTAAAGGTTCATGTCCTCCTTAAAATTTTTTGGCCCGGTTTTTTGCCAAATTTTTGAATTTGAATTACTGTATTTCCCGGGGCCTTTTTTAATATCCTTAAAACTAAAGGGGTTCCTCTGAAAACACCAAAATAAAATGCGTTAGCCCCCCCCTTGTGGGTTCCCAAATAGGGCCCCTTTGGTTTTCAAAGTTTTAAACCCGTTTTCTAGATCAAATTAGACCCCTTTTGGGGCCCAAAAATTTAAAATTATTCAATTACCCAAAAAATATGTTGCCTTTTTAAACTGTTTTTTTGGGGTCCCAAAAAAGCGCACTTGTTGTTTTTTATGGGGATTTCACTTTTTAAAACCAAGTAGAATTGACATGTCCCCAAATTTTTAAATTTTGGGCCCGAAAAAACGCCTCGAAAAGACGCAAGTAAAACTGAAAGGCGGAATCCCAAGGGGGGGGGGATTTTTTGGGGGGGGGGGTTTTGGGGGGGGGTGGGGGGGTTTTAATTGAAACCAATGAAAAACAAATGCCCCATTTTTAGATGGGTTTTTTTAATCCGTTTTGGATCTGGGAAAAAAGGATCCAAAAACGGATCTGAAAAAGGGCAATTGGAAAATAAACCTTACAAAAAAAGTTTCAGTTCCCCCTAGAAACTACATATAACACGGGCAAAATTTTTGTTCCCCCTTTTTTAAAGCCAAAAATTCAGAAATAATTTTAAACTTAAAAAAAAAATAGGGACAATTTTAAAATTTACTGAACTAATGAAAATCTGATATTGCCCTTTTTGGGTTGTTTGGGGTTTAAAAAAAACAAAAAAATAATAAAAAAACAACTCGAAACTTTCCTGGAAAAAAAATGTTGGGGATCCTTTAAAAAGTTGAAAATTTAAATTTTGGGGCCCCAAGTCTAACCAAGAGGAAAGTATAATTTAAAGGGGGTCCCGTACTTAATATTAATGGATTTTCAAATTTGTAATTTAAATCCCAAACTGGGCCCAAATTTAAAAAAGGGGAAAGGTAATTTTCAGGCGGGTTTGGGATCCCTGGTTATGTGCCACACTGAATAAGGGAACCCAAAAAAAAGTTAAAAGAGAGAGGGTTTTTAAGGCAGTGAAAAGGGAAAACTAGACAAACAAAGTTAAAGGTGAAGGATATGAGACCCTTCAAACAGGTTTAAAAATTTTACTAAATAAAGGTTTGAAAAAAAAATTCAAAAAGCCACCTTTTGGATTGGTGTAAGAGAAAATTAAAGAGACTAATAATACAAATGGTAACAAAGAGTACAGATAGAAATTAGAGGTGAAATCCAAAATTAAGGTATATAAGTGTCATATCGCTCCATCCATGCGTATTGTAAAAGTGAATTTTAATGGAAACAAAAAAGGAGGAAACCTCTGTTGAAAAGAAACATAAACAAAAAGGGAAATTTGCCAAAAGTTTTGACAAGCCAAAAAGTATCGGGGAGAATGTCCTTCGGACAAAGAACCGACGGGCTTTTTGGCAAGTTCATCAGTCTAGTTCACAAGCCAAAAAATAAGATACAAAAAAAGAAATTGAAAAACCGTGAAACATGGGGAGTAGGTTTTTTTGGGGCACAATCAGATTTCAAGACTTTTCAGGCATTGTGGAGTAAAATGTGCTGCCCGGTATCATAAAGCGGTCTCAGTCAAAGATCATGGGTCCTTCAACAGGATAATGACCCAAACACACCTATATAAAAACATCCAAGAATGGCTAAGAGCAAAGCATTTGACTACTCTGGGGGAGTATGATCGCTTGACTAGCCACAGGAGACGAGGGGGAAAAAAGGTCACAATGATAGGCTTCGGTTTGGTGGGCCCCTGAGAATAGCAGGTCTGTGGCTGTTTTTTAGGGATAAAGGCAGAAAAAAAGTAGTAGAAAGAAAGTGTCATGCAAATTCATGTACCATAGCTCTACTGGTTGGCCCCAAGAATCCGTTCCCTGGCTGGCCCCAATTGCAAGCTTGACTGGTGGGCCCCAAGAATGAATTTCCCCCAGGTGCCCCAAAAAATCAGTCCCCCTGGTAGGCCCCCAAATTAACTTTCAAGTGGTCCCAAGAATAACTTTAAGGTGGGGCCCCCAAAAAAACTCCCCTGGTGGGCCCCAATGATCAATTTCATTGATGGGCCCCAAGAATCGTCTCCACCGGTAATCTCTAAGAAGTAGCTATAGTACAGGGCCCCAAAAAACATCCCCTCGTGGCCCCCAAAAACAAACCCACTGGGGGGCCCAAAGAATCAAATCCAGGGAGGCCCCCGACTCAATCTAAGGGGGGCCCCAAGAGTCAATTCCAGGGGGGCTCCCAAGAAGCAACTCTACAGGGGCCCCCAAGAATCAACTTACAGGGGGGCCCCCAAAATCAACTCCACGGGGGGCCCCTTTAATAAATTTTTTAGGGTTTGGCCTCAAGAATTAGTCTGCGGTGGGCCAAAGATAATTCCACTGGTGGGCCTCAGAAGCAACTTTACTGGCCCCAAGATTTAACTCCATTGCTAGGCCCTAAGAACGAACTCAACTGGTGGGCTACAGGCATCCTACCGACTTTGGGTTTTAACTACACCCATGAAAAGCCAACGTACATGGACCCCCCAAAAAGCTCAATACACTTTTTTGCTTCCTCGTTTTCTTTCTGGGGTGAAAGGGGTAAAGAAAGAAGGACTTTTTTACAATTTTTTGGTCGTATTTCATTACATTTCCTTTAGTTTTTATTTTTTTTCTTGATATTAAGTCAGTTTTTTATAATTTTATTATGTATCTACACGGGGTTCATTGATAGTATGTTAGAGCATGACTAGCACTCCCTATTTCTCCTGTATGTAGAAGTTACAGTCTAATGGTTCATACCTCAACCTTGCTGTTTCTATCACATTTATCTATTGTAATTTTAATATATTTACCTAATAAATATTGTTTTTATAATTGATTCCCGCCCAAAATTTGTTTCCTTTGGTATTTCTCATTTGACTTTCTGATATACCGTGTTGATATAGTCCCTGATTCTGATTGGTGTCTTTTTTTTTAGGTGAAGACTAGAAAAAATACTTTTTATTTAGATGTGAAAGAGATTATATAAGATTAGTGAAACAACTAAATTTACAAAGTTCATAGGTTTTTATGACGCAAAAATTGAATTCAATAACAAAGGTTGGGTGTTATGGGTTTGAAGTGGGTTTTTTGGATTACAAAAAAAAAATCAAAATCTGCTGCTTAAAACCACAAACCACCCCATACCTATAGGTGTTTTGGATTGCAGTGAGTTCATACTTTTAAAGGGGTAATCTCACTAAAAGCATTTCTTTTAATGTTCAAGATCTTGCAAAAAAAAGTCACTTTGCATATTGTCCTTTTACCATGTCCTCCCTTTTCCCTTTAGATATCCCTCTTGTATGGGCTGCATCAGCTCCTCAGGTCACTATAGCTATAGACCTGTTTTGATCTATCCCGATAGGCTGCCAGCACTGGTTGCTATAGCTACAGACCTGTTTTGATCTATCCTGATAGGCTGCCAGCCCCTGTATCCTATGGGCTCCAGACCCTAGTACGCTTTTTTCTCCTGATGGGCTGCCAGCACTGGTCGCTATAGCTACAGACCTGTTCTATCTCTCCTGATGGGCTGCCAGCACTGGTTGCTATAGCTACAGACCTGTTCTATCTCTCCTGATGGGCTGCCAGCACTGGTTGCTATAGCTACAGTACTGGCTTCTACTGCAGCCTAGTAGAAGCCAGTGAACACGCCCCTGAAATCAAAATGAAACCAAGAAAACAGAACTGAGGTGAGATGAATCGATGTAGTGAGACAACCCCTTTAATAAGGCTGAGTTGCAATATCTGACCAAGTCTATAGACCAAAGGCTTCTGGACTCCAATGGAGAATCTTCAAAGAGTGTCTACAAAGAGTCTCTCTCTCTCTCTCTCTGGACGACCTGGCCTGTCCCAACCACTGAATGTAAATATGTAATGCATTTATTTGCCTGTGGTGACGCTGCAGGGAAATTTAACACTTACTGCATTGTTTCCCCACTGATTGTAATTCTTGGTTTCCCAACATGGGAAGACTTTTTAGAGACTGTACGAAGCGGAGAACCTCTTTAATCTGTTGATTATAGACCTTTCGAGCTAAAAGAGTTGAATACTGGCGAGCAGAAATGGGTTTTTTTGCCCTGAAAACAGACAAAATAGCATCAAATAATTTGAATTTAATTACAGTTCACACAAATAATATATAATCTGTACAACCACAGTTATTTTTCATGTATCTACTATCAAAACCAATAGTCATGGTCTTTTGGGGGCAGCCATTTTGTATGACCTATAGCATTTGTGCAGAGTTGTTTGCACAGTAAAATGATTAGTATGTGAAGTCTTTATACAGAAAGTGCATTCTCAACCGCGTGGCTAAAAGGAATGTTTCACCTGTTATTTCCATGATAGTAGGGAACCAGCCGATTGGTAAAATAAATCATTTCTCCATTGGATCAATCACTTTATCAAAGGAAAAGCAGCTAAGAATTATCCATGCAAATTAGATAATGGCAGGGAAAAATGTAGTAATGTTTAATCTCCCCGCAACGCCACCATGAGGGGAAAAAAAGTATTGCACATTTCCCATCGAATCAATGGGTTGGTTACAGGCTCCAGGGGAAACCCTCAGTGGGCGGCTTGATATTTTAGGACCATGAGAATAGCAGGCCTGGGTTTTGCTTTTCAGGTAGAAAGAGATGCAGAAAACAAGAGTTGTGTAGTATGTGCAGTCTTGTTGTAGAATCACCCCAAGAATCAACCCCACTGGGGGGCCCAAAAATCAACTCCACTGGTGGGCCCCAAGGAATAAACTCCACGGGTGGGCCCCAAAAACCCTTTTCCCTGGGGCCCCAAGAATCAACTCCACTTTTTGGGCCCCAAGAATCAATTCCACTGGGGGCCCCAAGAATCAACCCCCACTGGGGGGCCCCCAAGAATAAAACCCCACTGTGGGCCCAAAGGAATCAATCCCCCTGGTGGCCCCAAGAAAAAACCCTCCACTGGGGGGGGCCCCAAAAAATAAATCCACTGGGGCCCAGGAATAAACCTCCCGGGTTTGGCCCAAAAGAATAAACCCCACTGGGGGGGCTCCAAAATCAATTTCCCCCGGGGGGTTTTCCCCAGGAATCAGCTCCCAGGGGGCCCCCAAGAATCAAACCTCCACTGGGGGGCCCCAAAGGAATAAACTCCACTGGGGGGAGTTTCCCAAAGAATAAACCCCCACTGGGGGGCCCCAAGAATCAACCCCACGGTGGTTTCCGGGAAATCAGCTGCACGGGTTAGTCCAAGAATCAACCCCAGGGTGGCTCCAAAAGAATCAACTCCCCCCTGGTTTTTTCCCGGGAAAACCAGCTCCACTGTGGCTCCAAGAAGGGGCCTCCACGAGGGGCCCCCAAAGAATCAACTCCCTGGGGGTTGCCCCCCCAAAAAAACCAACTCCCTGGGGCTCCAGGAATCAGCTCCAAGGGGTTGGCTTAAAGAACAACTCCACGGTGGGCCCCCAAAGAATCAACCTCACGGGTTTTGGCCCAAAAAATCAAAAACACGGGTTGGGCTCCCAAAAACCCACTCCACTGGTGGGCACCAAGAATAAAACCCCTCACTGCGGGGCCCCCCAAGATTAAACCCCTACATTTGGGGGGGCTCCAATAATCATCTCCACTGGTGGGCCTCAAAAATCAAATTCACTGTTGGCCCCAAGAATCACCCCACAGCCCCTTGTTGGGGGGGGAAGGGGGAAAGAAAGCTGAATATAAACAGTACAGGGTTTTTTTTTTTGGGCAAAAACAAGATATATTTTTTAATGATGCCATTGACAAAAACCTTTTTAAACTACGGTTTTTTTTTCAGTACCCTTCATTATAAAGGGATTTTTTTTTATCGGGATTTTGCAGGTTGATATGATTCTGGAGATATCAAATATGTATTTTTTATTTTTTCAGCAAGCAATACATTTTTTGATACTACAACTATGGTAGTCCCCAGAGTTGATTGCTAAGCTCTTGTCAATCGACTTGAGGCCTTAAAAAACCAACTTAAAAACTGTTTTTTTTACTTTCACAACGCATAATTTAGTCCCCCAGAAAAGGGAAATGGTTACCAGAATGTCCCAAAGGGGGGAGTAAGGGTTTTAGGTCCCCAGTGGGGATATAGGCAGGTTTTTAGGTCCCCCAGTAGGTAATAGGCAATTAAGATGCCAAAAGGTAAATGGGAGGTTTAGGGCTCCCAGTGGTATAAGATAGGGGTTTTGGTCTCCCCAAGGTTTTATAGGCAGGTTATAGGGTTCCCCCGGGTACTAGGCAGGTTATAGTTCCCCCACAGGGACATAGGCAGTTTAAGGTCTCCCCGGGACATAGGGGGCCCCCGGTAATAAGGGGTTTTTCCCCCATAGGTACATAGGCAGATTATATATGCCCCATAAGTATATAGGGAGGGGGAAAGGCCCCATGGGTTTAAGCAGGTTATAGGTCCACAGGGTATAAGGTAGGGGTTTTAAGGGCCCCCCGCAGGTTATAGGCAGGTTTTAGGTCACCCCCAGATATAACAGGGTTTTTGTCTCCCATTTGGGAAAGGCAGTTTATAGGTCCCCAGTAGGTATATAGACACGTTATGGGTCCCCACAGTAGGTATATAGGCAGGTTATAGGTCCCCTAGCCAGTATATAGGCAGGTTGTAGGTCTCCCACTTGGTATATAGGCAGGTTATAGGTCCCCAGTAGGTATATAGACATGTTATAGGTCCCCGCAGTAGGTATAATAGGAGGTAAAGGTCCCCCCACAGGTATAAAGGGAGGTTTTTAGGGGCTCAAGGGTTTTAATAGGGGGGGTTTCGGGCCCCTAGCAGGGATATGGCAAAGGTTACAGGCTCCCATGGTATATAGGCAGGTTTTTAAAGGTCTCACAGTGGGGTATATAGGGAGATTTTAAGGTCTCCCAGGGGTATATAGGGAGGAAAAAGGTTCGCAACAGGGATATAGCAGGTTACAATTCCCAGGGTATATAGGCAAAATTTTGGTCCCACAGTGGGGATATTACAGGCTACAGGTCCCCCAGCATATCTAAGGAGGTTTAAAAGGGCCCCAGTGGGGAATAGGGAGGGTTTTGGTCCCCCCCGTGGGGGGTATAGGGAGGCTTAGGTCCCCCCAGTAGGTATATAGGCAGGGTTTCAGGTCCCCCAGAAGGGGATAAAGGCAGGTTTTAGGCTCCCGTAGGGATTAGGCAGGTTTTCAGGTCCCCCCCGTAGGGATTAGGGAGGTTAAAAAGGGCCCCAGAAGGGATATAGGCCTTTTTAGGTCTCCTAGAGGTTAAAGGCGGGGTTAAAAAGGTCCCCATTGGTTTTTTTAGGCAGGTTATAAGGGCCCCAGAGGTAAAAAGGGGAGCTATATTCCCCCATAGGTTATAGGGATTTTAAAAGGGCCCCCAGAGGTATTTTAAAGGGAGGGTTTTAAGGTCCCCCCCTATATTAAGGGAGGTTTTTAGGCCCCCCAGTGGGAAAATAGGAGGTATAGTCCCCCCGATGAAGGGAATAGCAATATCCCCCCTTAAATCTTGAAGCTGTCTTTGCTCCCGCTCCCGCACAGGGGGGTAATTTCACACCGGCTGCAGCTGATGCAACCCATTACCTGTCTTTACTTCATGAGCTGCAAGCCTTTTCTAGGACTCTGGGTTCTATGGATTCTGTTGGTTTGTTGAGGAACAAAGACAGTATTTTCCTTGACAGTTTTGTGGCCCACAAATGTTGCCCTTAGAGCCAATTAAGATGAAGGGAAGGGGAAAAAAAAGGGCGAGCTCATACCCCCACACACCCTAACAGGGTGGGGCTGTTTAGAAACAGAAACCAGCCTCGTATCAGTATCCCTTTTCCTACACAGTCTGGCATTTTGGGGGCCTTTTTTAAAAAAATTTTTTACTGAAACAATGAAAAATTCCTTTTTACATTGTGAACACATAAAAGATCTCAGTAAAAGAGGAACGATTGCGACCAACCTTGACTACTTTTAATTAAAAAGTCACGACCAAAGAGAACGGCTCTTACCGTACGTCGCCCCGATAGCAGGAGCGGAAAGGGTACCCCAGGACGCACATACGGCCCTTTTGCCTTTTAAATTTGTTTTAACTATAACGTAAAACTAATATCAAATGATTTAATGCTTCTATTAAACCAGATTTAGCATTTGTGAAGCGGCTCTGCGGCGCGGGGCCAGGACGTTCCTCCCGTATTCACTATATTCATCTTAAAAAGGGAAAGCGCAGGCCTCTCTGTAGCGACGTCAATGATTGAACAGAGGTTCGGAAAGCTTCCGCCACAGAAGACGTTGTCCCGCATCAAACGCCAATATCCAGCTACGCAAAAGGGCTTCCTTTTTTTTTGGTAAAAGCAATTTCTGGAGCCGCTTCCAAGGCGCAGCTGATAATTAAGTTTTCAGGGGGCGAATGCCGTGTTTAACAAGAAGATCTTAGCGAGTTCTTGGCAAGCTCTGCTTCTATGTGAAGCCCATACTGTCAGGGACTTGTATCTTTATGGAGATTTCTAATTATATAATAAACCATTGGACTAATAGCTATAATGCCAAACAGACCTTGGACGTGTTACTGGGCCCATAAATGTCAGAGATAACCGGAGAAATGAGACCTGGGGAGGGAATCGACTCCCGAAAGAGGATGGAGGATGTGGGGGGTGGGGGGGCCTCATATACTGCGTGGTATGAGAGTATTATTATAGTCACACAGTACACATGTGTGCCCCCCCCCCCCCCCCCCCCACAACCACTCCACAAATTAAGGTAAAGACTCCAATTTGGAAGCACCAAGAAATTAAATCTAAATCACAGAGAAATGGCGGCTTACTTACTGTTTCTACGGCAAGGCAGAAACCAAGTCCCAAGGGGATACCGAGGATCAACAAGTGCAAAATACTAATAGGCAGAGGACCCAGACACCTTCTATACATGAGGGGAGGGGATGCCTTAAAGAGGTATTCTTACCAATGTTGTTTCCTAGAGCCTGCTCTTCATAGCCAGCTTCAGGCTCCCACTTCCTGTTAATGCTGTGGGTGGTTCTACAGCTTCAGGCTCACCACTTAATGTTCAGGTTGTGGGTGGTTCTACAGCTTCAGGGTCCCCTCATGTCAGCTTGGCGGTTTTAAAGCTTCAAACTCCCATTTCCTGTTTAGGCTGTGGGTGGTTCAACAGCTTCAGGCTCCCACTTCCTGTTCAGGCTGTGGGTTTGGTCTACAGCTTCAGGCACCTACTTCCTGATCAGGCTGTGGGTAGTTCTATAGCTTCAGGTTCCCACTCCCTGATCAGTTTGTGGAAGGTTCAATTGCTTCAGGCTCCCACTTCCTGTTCAGACTGCCCTCATGTGTAGCCATCATAAGTGTTCCATCTGCCATCATGTGTCTGTCCCATCTGCCATCATATGTGTCCCATCTACCATCATGTGTATGTCCCATCTACCATCATGTGTGTCCCATCTACCATCATCTGTGTGTCCCATCTGCCATCATGTGTATGTCCCATCTACCATCTAGTGTGTCCCATCTACCATCTTGTTTGTGTCCAATCTAGCATCATGTGTGTGTCCATCTTACCATCATGTGTGTGTTCATCTGCCTCCATGTGTATGTCCCATCTACCATTATGTGTGTTCTGTCCCATCTGCACATGGTTGTGTCCCATTTGCTATCATGAGGATGTGTATGTCCATCTACCATCATGTGTCTGTCCCACCTGCCATCATGTGTGTCCCATCTGCCATTATGTGTATGTCCCATCTACCATCATGTGTATGTCCCATCTACCCATCTGTGTGGTTGTTCCCATCTACCATCATGTGTGTGTCCCATCTGCCATCATGTGTGTCCCATCTGCCATCATGTATATGTCCCATCTCCCATCATGTGTGTGTCCCATCTGCCATCATATGTGTGTCCTATCTGCCCTCAAGTGTATTTCCCATCTACCATCATGTATATGTCCCATCTGCTCTGATGTGTATTTCCCATCTGTTTTCATGTATATGTCCCATCTCCCATTATGTGTGTGCCCCATATGCCATCTTGTGTGTGTCCCACCTGCCATCATGTGTGTTCCATCTGCCACCGTGTGTGTCCCATCTTCCACCATGTGTGTGTCCCATCTACCATCATGTGTATGTCCCATCTACCATCATGTGTGTCCCATGCTGTCATCATGGGGTGTCCCATCTGACATCATATGTGTGTCCCATCTGCCCACATGGGTGTCTGTCCCATTGCCATTTTTTTTTTTCATGTGTGTGTCCATCGGTAATCATTTGTTTGTCCAATTACCATCATGTGTATGTCCCATCTGCCACCATGTGTATGTTCCATCTGCTATCATGTGTATGTCCCATCTACCATCATGTGTATGTTCCATCTGCTATCATGTGTGTGTCCCATCTACCATCATGTGTGTGTCCCATCTTCCATCATGTGTGTGTCCCATCTGCCACAATGTGTCTGTCCCATCTGCCACCATGTGTGTGTAACATCTACCATCATGTGTGTCCCATCTGCCATCTTGTGTGTGTCCCACCTGCCATCATGTGTGTTCCATCTGCCACCATGTGTGTGTCCCATCTTCCACCATGTGTGTGTCCCATCTACCATCATGTGTATGTCCCATCTACCATCATGTGTGTCCCATCTGTCATCATGTGGGTGTCCCATCTACCATCATATGTGTGTCCCATCTGCCACCATGTGTCTGTCCCATCTGCCATCATGTGTGTGTCCCATCGTCCATCATGTGTGTCCCATCTACCATCATGTGTGTGTCCCATCTGCCACCCTGTGTATGTCCCATCTACCATCATGTGTGTTTCCCATCTGCTATCATGTGTATGTCCCATCTACCATCATGTGTGTGTCCCATCTGCCACAATGTGTCTGTCCCATCTACCATCATGTGTGTGCGTCCATCTTACCATCATGTGTGCTGTCCATTGTCATAATGTGTGTCCCATCTACCATTTCTTGTGGTGTGTCCCATCTGTCAAATCATGTGTCTGTCCCATTACCATCATGTGTATGTCCATCTACTCCATTCATTGTGTGTGTGTGTCCCATCTGCCACCTGTGTGGTGTCCCATCAGCCATCATGTGTGTTTCCCATCTGCCATCATGTGTGTGTGTCCAATCTGTCATCATGTGTGTGTCCATCTGCCCATGTGTATGTCCAATATGCCTTTTGTTGTGTCTGTCCCATCTGCCACCATGTGTATGTCCCATCTACCATCATGTGTGTGTCCCATCTGCCACAATGTGTCTGTCCCATCTACCATCATGTGTGTGTCCCATCTACCATCATGTGTGTGTCCCATCTGTCATCATGTGTGTCCCATCTACCATCTTGTGTGTGTCCCATCTGTCATCATGTGTCTGTCCCATCTACCATCATGTGTATGTCCCATCTACCATCATGTGTGTGTGTCCCATCTGCCACCCTGTGTGTGTCCCATCAGCCATCATGTGTGTTTCCCATCTGCCTTCATGTGTTTGTCCCATCTGCCATCAAGTGTGTGTCCATCTGCACACCATGTGTATGTCCCATCTGCCATATGTGTGTGTCATCTGCCACATGTGTATGTCCAATCTCCATCATGAGTGTGTCCCAGCTGCCACATGGTCTGTCTCATTCTGCTTTTCAATGTGTGTGTCCCATTTACCATCATGTGTGTCCCCATCTGCATCATGTTGTGTATCCTATCTGCCATTATGTGTTGTCCCCATCTACCGTTCTTGGTGTTGTCCATCTTCCATCATGTGTGTGTCCCATCTACCATCATGTGTGTGTCCCATCTACCATCATGTGTGTGTCCCATCTACCATCATGTGTATGTCCCATCTGCCACCATGTGTGTGTCCCATCTGCCACCATGTGTGTGTCCCATCTGCCATCATGTGTTTGTCCCATCTGCCATATTGTGTGTGTCCCATCTGCCATCATGTGTGTCCCATATGTTATCATGTGTATGTCCCATCTACCATCATGTGTGTCCCATCTGCCATCCTGTGTATGTCCCATCTACATCATGTTTGGTGTGCCATCTACCATCATGTGTGTCCCTCTTCCAACATGTGTGGTGTCCATCTGCCACCATGTGTAGGTACCCATCTACCATCATGTGTGTGTCCCATCTGCCATATGGTGTCTATCCCATCTGTAATCATGGTCTTGTCCATCTGCATCATGTGTATGTCCCATTCTACCATCATATGTGGGGGTAGATTCCCATCTGCCAATCATGTTGTGTCCCATTTGCATCATGGTAGTCCCATCTTGCTATCATGTGTATGTCCCATCTGCATCATGCGCGTGTGTCCCATCTGCATCATGTGTATGTCCCTTCTGCCATCTTTGTGTCCGGGGCTGGAATATGTGATCTTGTGTCCCACTGCTATCATGTGTTTGTCCCATCTGCCATCATGTGTGTCCCATCTGCCTATCATGGTATGTCCATTTGCCTACCATGGTGTGTCCCATCTGCCATCATGTGTATGTCCATCTTGCTTCATGTGTGTGTCCACCTGCCATCATGTGTGTCCCTCTTCTGCCTATCATGTGTGTTCCATCTGCCATCATGTGTATGTCCACTGCCTTCCATGTGTGTGTCCCTCCGGCCATCATGTGGGTCCCATCTGCCATCATGTGTATGTCCCATCTACCATCATGTATGTCCCATCTACCATCATGTGTGGTCCATCTACCATCATGTGTGTGTGTCTTATCTGTTATCATGTATATGTCCCATCTCCCATCATGTGTGTGTCCCATCTGCCATCATATGTGTGTCCTATCTGCCCTCAAGTGTATTTCCCATCTACCATCATGTATATGTCCCATCTGCTCTGATGTGTATTTCCCATCTGTTTTCATGTATATGTCCATCTCCATTCATGTGTGGTGTCCTTACCAATCACGTGTGACCCCATCTACCATCTGTGTGTGTCCCATCTACATCACGGGTGTGTCCCTTCTCCTTAATGTGTGTGTCACCTTGCCAGATGTGTGTTCCATCTGCCACCATGTGTGTGTCCCATCTACCATTATGTGTGTGTCCCATCTACCATCATGTGTGTTACATCTCCCATCGTGTGTGTCCCATCTACCATCATGTGTGTGTCCCAATCATGCCCCTCATATGTATGTCCCATCTGACCACCATGGGGATGTGCTGTCCCATTCTGCCATCATGTGTGTGTCCATCTACAATCATGTGTTGGTCCCATCTGCCACTATGTTTCTTGTCCCATCTACCATCATGTGTGTGTCCCATCTTCCATCATGTGTGTTGTGTAACATCTACCCTCTTGTGTGTGTCCAATTGTCATCTTGTATAGGTCCCATCTACCATCATCGTGTGTCCCATCTAACTTGCATGGTGTGTATTGTCCATTCTCCATCATGTGTATGGTCCATCTACCATCTATGTATGTCCCAATCTTTACCATCATGTGGTGTCCATCTGCACATGTGTATGTCCCATCTGTATCATGTGTGTGTCCATCTACCATTTCATGTGTGTGTCCATCTACCGATCATGTGTGGTGTCCCATCTGCCACCATGTGTATTTGTCCCATCTGCCCATCTTGTGTATGTCCCATCTGCAGCATGTGTGTGTTCCATCTGCCACCATGTGTCTGTCCCATCTGCATATCATGGGTCCTGTGGATGTCCATTCTTCACCATGTGTCTTTTCCCAGTCTGTATCATGTGTGTGTCCCTTCTGCCAGTCAGTGTGTGTTCCCATCTGCCATCATGTGTGGGTCCCATCTGCCACCATGTGTCTGTCCCATCTGCTATCATGTGTGTGTCCCATCTACCATCATGTGTGTCCCATCTGCCATCATGTGTGTTCCATCTGCCACCGTGTGTGTCCCATCTACCATCATGTGTGTGTCCCATCTACCATCATGTGTGTGTCCCATCTGCCATCATGTGTGTTCCATCTGCCACCGTGTGTGTCCCATCTATCATCATGTGTATGTCCCATCTACCATAATGTGTGTGTCCCATCTGCCATCATGTGTGTTCCATCTGCCACCGTGTGTGTCCCATCTGCCATCATGTGTGTGTCCCATCTGCCATCATGTGTGTTCCATCTGCCACCGTGTGTGTCCCATCTACCATCATGTGTGTGTCCCATATTACCATCATTGTTTGGGTGTGTCCCATCTGCCATCATGTGTGTGTCCCATCTGCCACCATGTGTGTGTCCCATCTGCCACCATGTGTGTGTCCCATCTGCCATTATGTGTGTGTCCCATCTAGCATCATGTGTGTGTCCCATCTGCCATATTGTGTGTGTCCCATCTGCCATCATGTGTGTCCCATCTGTCATCATGTGTATGTCCCATCCGCCATCCTGTGTATGTCCCATCTACCATCATGTGTGTGTCCCATCTGCCATCCTGTGTATGTCCCATCTGCCATCCTGTGTATGTCCCATCTACCATCATATGTGTGTTTCCCCACAAATATCTGACTCCATGTGTGTGTCCATCTACCATCATGTGTGTGTTCCCATCTACCATCTGTGTATGTCCCTCTACCTATCATATGATGTGTCCCATCTGCTTTCTGTGTTTGTCCCATATGCCACCATGTGTGTGTCCCCAACTACATCATGTGTGTGTTCCATCTACCATCATGTGTGTGTCCCATTTCTACTCATATGTGTGTGTCCATCTGCCTATGCTGTATGGCTCATTACATCATGTGTGTGTCCATCTGCATTCTTGATTGTCCGTTACCATCTTTGTGTGATTCGTCCCATCTACCATCATGTGTATGTCCCATCTACCATCATGTGTGTGTCCCATCTACCATCATGTGTATGTCCCATCTACCATCATGTGTGTGTCCCATCTGCCACCATGTGTCTGTCCCATCTGCTATCATGGATAGTGTCCATTTAGCATTGTTTGTCTTCACATTGCCATCATGTGCGACGTGTGTCCCATCTGCCATTAATGTGTAGGTACCTTCTACTTATGTGTATGTTCCCATCTGCCATCATGTGTGTGTTCCATCTAACCGATCATGTGTCTGTCCCATCTGCCATCTGTGTATGTTCCCATCTTACATCTGTGTGTGTCCCATCTATGCCATCTGTGTTGTCCCATCTAAATCATGTGGTGATGTCCATCTACCATCATGTGTGTGTCCCATTTCCATCATGTGTGTAGTCCCATCTGCCATCATGTGTGTGTCCATCTGCCACCATGTGTATGTCCCATCTGCCATCATGTGTGTGTCCCATCTGCCACCATTTGTTTGTCCCATCTGCTATCATGTGTGTGTCCCATCTACCATCATGTGTATGTCCCATCTACCATCATGTGTGTGCCCCATCTGCCCTCATGTGTATGTCCCATCTGTCATCATGTGTCTGTCCCATCTGCCATCATGTGTATGTCCCATCTACCATCATATGTGTGTGTCCCATCTGCCATCATGTGTGTCCCATCTGCCATCATGTGTCTGTCCCATCTGCCATCATGTGTATGTCCCATCTACCATCATATGCGTGTTTCCCATCTGCCCTCATGTGTGTGTCCCATCTGCCATCATGTGTATGTCCCATCTGCCCTCATGTGTATGTCACATCTGCCCTCATGTGTATGTCACATCTGCCACCATGTGTCTGTCCCATCTGCTATCATGTGTGTTGTCAGGTATACCATCATGGTGGCCACATCTGGCACATGTGTGTGTCCTAATCTGACAATATGTGTGTCCCATCTGCCAATGTGTGTGTCCCATCTACCATCATGTGTGTCCCTTCTTACATTTGTGTGTGTCCCATCTACCATCATGTGTGTCCCATCTACCTTCATTTGTGTGTCCTATTTACATCATGTTCTGTGTCCATCTACCATCAGTGTTATGTACCTCTTCCATCATGTGTGTGTCCCATTGCATCATGTGTGTGTCCATCTGCCACCATGTGTGCCCCCATCTGCCATCATGTGTGGTGCCCATCTACCATCCATGTGGTGTGTCTCATCTACCATCATGTGTGTGTCCCACCTACCATCATGTGTGTGTCCCATCTACCATCATGTGTCTGTCCCATCTACCATCATGTGTCTGTCCCCATCTGCCGACATGTGTTGTCCCATTGCCATCTGTGTTATGGTCCATCTACCATCATGTGTGTGTCCCATCTGCCATCATGTGTGTGTCCCATCTGCCATCATGTGTGTGTCCCATCTACCATCATGTGTGTCCCATCTGCCACCATGTGTGTGTCCTATCTGCCAATATGTGTGTCCCATCTGCCAATATGTGTGTCCCATCTGCCATCAAATGTGTCCCATCTACCATCATGTGTGTGTCCCATCTACCATCATGTGTGTGTCCCATCTACCATCATGTGTGCCCCATCTGCCATCATGTGTGTGTCCTATCTGCCAATATGTGTGTGTCCCATCTGCCATCATGTGTGTGTCCCATCTGCCATCATGTGTATGTCCCATCTGCTATAATGTGTATGTCCCATCTGCCATCATGTGTATGTCCCATCTGCCACCATGTGCCTGTCCCATCTACCATCATGTGTCTGTCCCATCTGCTATAATGTGTATGTCCCATCTACCATCATGTGTGTGTCCCATCTACCATCATGTGTGTGTCCCATCTACCATCATGTGTGTGTCCCATCTACCATCATGTGTCTGTCCCATCTACCATCATGTGTGTGTCCCATCTACCATCATGTGTCTGTCCCATCTACCATCATGTGTGTGTCCCATCTACCATCATGTGTGTGTCCCATCTACCATCATGTGTGTGTCCCATCTACCATCATGTGTGTGTCCCATCTACCATCATGTGTGTGTCCCATCTACCATCATGTGTGTGTCCCATCTACCATCATGTGTGTGTCCCATCTCCCATCATGTGTATGTCCCATCTGCTATAATGTGTGTGTCCCATCTGCTATAATGTGTATGTCCCATCTGCCACCATGTGTCTGTCCCATCTGCTATCATGTATATGTCCCATTTGCCATCATTTGTCTATCATAGCTGCCATCATGTGTGGGTCCTATCTACCATCTTCATAATTGTCTGCTCTGTGATTACTCACGTAGTTCTTCACAACAGAGACAAAATTCTTTCAGGCTGAAGCCTCAAAGTCATTCATACATTTATAAAACTGGAATCATTCATGAGTTGACAAATATGAAAACCATCAAAGATTCCAGCTTCTAGTTTTTTCATAGTCATTCCAGGGAATGATCTATGAATGTACTTGAAGGTATTACCCATTTTGTCCAAACCCTTAACAAATTGCTTCATCAATCCGATTTTGTTCTTGTCCACCAGCGGATTGTTGAAGAATTTTGCAGTGTCAACAATCATTTCTTTCCTTGTAGGCCATGACACCTTTGTCCAGTGCTCTTGCTTTTCCCTGCTATCCCAGAGGTACATGAAGCTTGGGTATTTTGCATATCCAGATCGTGCTCCAAGAAGTTCACCATCTTCAGATTAAAACAAATCGACCACTGATGTTCATGACTAGTGTTGAGTGAACAGTAAAAAGTTCTAGTTCGATTAGAGACTCGAACTTTTGTGAGTTCGGTTCGAAGTTCTGTTCGAACTTGAACTTCAAACCCCATTAAAGTCAATGGGAGAAGATGTTCTGGATAATTTTTATACCTATACAGGTGAGGAGAAGCTGGAATTACCATCCATAACAGTAAACTGGATACGTGGAACAACTTAGTGAAGAAAATTTGGCTCTAAGAGCAACAGAAAAAAACTGAGAGGCTAAAATACTTCCTTCCTTTCAATGGCGAACTGAAAAGATGAGGACAGCTTGCAAGCAGGGGCGTAGCTATAGGAGGTGCAGCGGTACCAGCTGCTACGGGGCCCTGCATCCTGAGGGGGCCCAAAAGCACCTTTGGAGATTTGGAGACGATGTGTTATACAATTACTGAACCCCCAAAATGGCAAAAACAGAACTTTTGGGCACTGAGTATGTTTTAGCAAATCCAAGCACTCTGTATAATGTATATTCAAGTGTATGAGAGTTAGGCGAGCCTGCAAATGTCACCAAATAACAGCTTCTGGGTGTGGGAAAGATGCAGCCAGCAATACCAAACTCCCTAACTATTGTTGTCTATGGAGAGGAAAATGCTATCTAAGAGCAGTCTGTACAGTACAGAGATTGAGCTGAAAATTGTGTTCACAAGGCAAGACAGTGAAATATATATAACATGGTCATGTGATTTTAGCAGCGAATGAGAGACCTACACCTCAGTGATGACGTTTTTGACACTTCTTTGTACTCTGCACTGATTGGATGGTGCCAAAAGTGCAAAAAGGTGCTGAAAACGAAACTGAAAATAGCGTGTCCAACTAGAACTTTACTCGAACGAACAATAAAATGTTCGGTTCGAGTTCTAAAAATTCAAGAAGTTCTGCTACAACTTAACTTTTCTAGAATGGTTCGATCAACACTATTCATGATAATGTATGTCCTGTAATACGATTTTTACTTTTTCATATTCTTCTTTAAGTTTTGTTGAGTGAGCAATGAGAAGGAACGCATAATCATTACTGTTGTGCAAGAGAACACACTTTAAGCTTCTAATGGAGTTGTCTATAAAAAGCCACCAGTTCTCTGGTTGATATTCTGTTAGTCCCATTTGAAATTCAATTCCTGGGACATCATTGCAGTATACAAGTTCTTCCTCCTTGTTGCAGTATGGGAGAAGCCTCCCTTCTCTTGTCCGGTAGGCTGTGGTTTTAACGTCCTCCTTTATAAGATTTCATTCATTAAGTCTGGACGCTAAAAGTTCAGATGCTTGGACAGATTTAAGTTTCGAATCAGGTCATTGAGTTCTTTTTGGCTGAATGATTAAGGAGTCAAAGAGCTTCCTTCAAATTCAATTCCACTGTTACTTTCTGCCATACTCTCCAGCCCCGGCCTCTCTTCAGAGCCTGACAGTGGCTGGTTTGGTTTTCTGGTAAACACTGGTTTGGGAACGTCATTGCCATGTGGAATAGGTCATCTTGCTGATTTAAAATCAGGATAATCCCATCAAGTTTTCTTGTATCACTTAAAGCTTTTAATTTTTATAACACAGAAATACCAAAGGTCATGGTGGTCGTTTGCTTCTCTCCATACCATTGGCACACCTAAGTTTAAACTTTTTCTTTCATCATTTGTCCACTAGGTGGTCCTTACATGTTTTGCAAACCTTATGTGGAGCCCAAGACTTTTCCTGGTCCCCAAGTCGTCTTCCAAAATAAGCCAAGTGAACTCGATGCACAAAGTCTGTGATATTTCTTTTTTGTTTTTCAACCATGTACTCTCCACAGATCTAGCAGAATACATCAGGGCTGTTGATACAGGCTCCTCTTGATGCAGAAATAATTATTTATATACTTATTAAGACACAACTTTTTGGGTATAAACCAAGAGTGGGTTAACAAACTTTTACTGTAGCCAATTTCTTTTCTCTGCAAATTCACAGTTTAATTCTGGCTTCAAAAAGTCACTTTTATAGCATTGTCGGCCTGGAAACTGAAATGCAAAATAATTATATTTCATTCCCTAAAACAGTTAAAGACTCCAAAGACTGAAAGATATCACAGACAAGTCGCATTGCAGGAATGCACTATTTTCTTGGATGTCCATTATCACAAAAACTAGAAGTAATTCAACGAAAGTAATAAGATTTCTGAATTCAGTACCCTCAAAATATTCTAAATCCATTTTTTTAGACTTGTGTTATTATTATTATTATTACTTTTATTTTTATTATTATATTTTACCATTAGCTATTATATTAATATTTTAAGCATTAGCACTAGTATTATATTTTATAATGATAATTTTTATGATTTAAACTATTATTACTATTATTAATATCAATATTAATATCATTAATAATCTTATTAGACCTGTTACATACATTTATATTATTAATTTTTTTTATTTTTTTATAATTATTGTTAATTACACTTATGTTGACATCATTATACTTATTTTAATTATCATATTATTATTATTATTACTATTTTATACTATTATTTTTTCTTTATCTATTCCTAATAATAACAATAATAATCATCATTTGAATTAGAATAATTATTATTATCGTTATAATTGTTATTATTAGACATTTTTACATATATTTATTTTATCATCACTTTAAAATGTATTTTATTATTATTTATTACACTTATGTTGACATCATTAGAATTATTGTAATGATAATATTATTTATTATTATTATTAATAATAATAATAATAATAATATTTGTAACATTATTATGTACAAATCTGAATAGATCAGACAAATACAACAGGTTCCAGAAGTGGAAATACATTGTAAGCATCCGGAGCAGCCAGAAGTAAAGAATCAGTAGATAAACATCAATAATTTAGAGATAACAAGGATGCTTATGAGGCAAGTTTGGATCTGTCCATAGGGAAAATGGCCATTATCACATAACAGAAGGAGAGTTTTGTTTGTTCCCCCCTCGCTCCAGAATCTGCAGATTTGCTGAGTGCGCAGAGTCCCTGGTATGGACTGTTCAGGACTCTTGATTTTTTTCTTTTTTTGTTCCTTTTTTTGATGTTTGATATTTATTCTTCAGCAACTCTGGGACTTTGTATCCATTTCACATTCGGTCTCTGAGATACTCCATCAATGGAAATGCCCAGCTGGAAGAGTTTTAATCAAACAGTCCGTCAATTCTAAATTACAAAATAATAATAAAACACCTCCAACTTTAAGAATTACGGCCATTAATCAGGAGCGGCCCAGTCAGAGGTAATGAATTAACCTGACTTTCCAGCTCTGAGACTGAGCAATGGGGAACGGAGGTTTGTTCCCAAATAACTGCGGAGCCTGGAGAGAGGCAAATGTTCCTGCCATTGTGTGGTTAACAAATGAGGGTGATAGCATAGATTAATCATGAGCACCCCAAAAACTCAGGATGAATAAGTGTCCCCAAGGACAATGGGACAAATTAGATTTTTTTTATTACTTTTTTTAATTTATTTTTTATTTTGTCACTATTATAATGCAGAGTTGTGAAATCTGGAGACATTGTTGCTCTTGAAATAACCCATGGTACTCTATTGTATATGTATTTTATTCAAATTTATTTAAATTAAGCATCGCTGCATTTAAGAAAAATGCATGAATAATAAATAGGATGTCTGCTCAGAATAAGGACTCAGAATGAATGCTATATTACAACTCACTTACAGAGTGTATAGCATTGCCTGGGCACCAAAGGAATTGCAGCGGCCATATTGTACCTAATAATAATCTTTATTAATATGGCACTAACATATATTGCATCCCTGTACAATACAGAGGGTTTATACAGAGACGAATACAGATATAACATAGTTATACACTTAAAGGGGTTTTGCCACAAAGTAAAATTGACGTGTGAAGCTTGCCAATGAAATAACAAACATTTTCACCATTCATTATTATTAAAAATTCTGGACCATTTTCGTTTTAGCTGCTCCTTTAGTGATCCATTGTTTACAGCTCATCTCCAGGGGATACGACCAGGGCTGAGAGCTCCTTAGTCCTGGGGTCTCATTTTCATTACGATTTTATTTAGGCGCCATTTCCGGTTTGCGGACACCCTAAGGTGCTAAAACTTAATACCCCTAAAAAGACCCCATATTGGAAAGTACTCCCCTTAAGGAATATACCCAGGGGTGTAGTGAGTATATCAACCCCACAAATTTTTTTAGCGTTAGGCTGTGAAAATGAAAAAATATATTTTTTTTTTCCCCCAACAATCGGGCTTTTTAAGCTGAAATCCCTTAAAATTTTTTTTTCAAAAATCCGGGAAAAAAAGAAACCCCCAAAAATTTTTGTTTCCCAAATTTTTTTTCCCAATTTTTTTTCGGCAATCCCCTACATGTGGGTTTTAAACTGCGTTTGGGCGCAGGCGGGGCAAATAAGGGGGGGAGGGTTATTTGGGTTTTTTGGAGCACAAATTTTGGTGGGGGCCATTTTCCTTTTGAAAAAGGCCCAAAAAAGAAAATCAGAAAAAAGGTAAAACCCTTTTCCAAAGTTCCCCCAAATTTTGGGAAATTCCCCAACCCACCCCTCAGGATCTCATCTAGGGGTGAAATTTGGGGCTTTTGGGGCACACAGGTGTTCTAAAGCTTTTTTACATTGGGCCATAAAAAAGGGGGGTGAAAAAAGGGAATTTCCCGTCTTTGTTTTTTGGTTTCATTTTTTACAGTTTTCGCCGGGGCGGGAAAAAGGGGCCCGGATAATTTTACTATGGGGGGTCGGTACAATTAAATTATTTTACATTTTTTAATAATTTTTTTTTTTATCATTTTTTACAAAATTTGAAATAGGGTTCCTAAAAAAAATTGTTTTTTTTTTTAATTTTTATCCTATTTTTGAAAACCCCCTTTTTCTTTTTTCCCGTAAAACGGAGTGTTTTTAGGGGGCTTGTTTTTTTTTGGCGGGATGATTTTAAAACTTGTGAGGAAATTTTGAACAAAAATACAGCTTTCCCTTTTGGTAGTTTTTTTTTTAATGGTTTCCCTCCCCTTTCTACACAAAAAAAAACCCTTTTTTTTCCAAAAAGGGAAAAACACGTTTTTGCTTTCGCCGCAGTCTGAAAACCCCATAACTTTTTTTTTTTTCTTTTTAGCGGAGTAGGAGCTTTTTTTTTTGGGGGGGGGGGGGAGTTACTTTTTATTGGTTTTCATTTTTTTTTGGGATAAAAACTTTTGATTTTTTTAAAAATCCTTTTTTTGGGAACCCAAAGGTGAATAAAATACTGCGATCCTAGAAAGGGGTTTTTTTATTTTTATTTTAAAAAGCCCACCGTCATTACCCATCCCAAGTTAGTTTTACCCCTCTGGGCATACAAATTACGGAAAAAACCCAAAATTTGAATATTTTTTTTTTTTTTTTTGGAAGCATTTTAAAAAAATTTTTTATTGGGGAAAACAATAAAAAAAATGCATCGCTGTCTTCTGAGAGCCCCAATTTTTTTAATTTTTCCGTATACAAGCGTTTAAAGGACGTTTTTTTTTTTGGGGAACGTTTTTTTTGGGTCAACTGGGCTTTTTAAAAAATTGAGTTTTTTGGGGATCCTTTTTATTCCTTTTTTAATTTTTTCCCGGGGCAGGAGGAACAAAAACCCGAAATTTCCCGTAAACGGGTTTTTTTGGTTTTGGGTTTTTTAAAAACCGGCGTTCACCTTAGGGGTTTAAAATTTAACGGACAGATTTTATAGGGAGGGTCTTACGCACGGGCATACCAAAAGGGGTTACTTTATTTTTTATCTTTTTTGGGCCCGTTTGGGGCCCTTTTTCGTAAAGGGAAAGGGGCATGAAACCGTTTTTTTTAATTTTATTTTTTTTTTTGCACTTTTTTTTTTATTTTTTTTAAATTTTTTTTTAAAATTTTTTTTTTCCCCATTTGGGGTTTCCAATACCATACCCAAAATTTCCATTGGGGGGAAAGGGGGATTAAACCAGACACCCGGGAAAAACTTTTACTGGCCGGGATTGGTTAGGGCGGGGGGACCCCCAACTCCCCCCTGTCTGGGGCTTTATTATCGCACCTTGAAGGTTGCGTAAGAAGCGTTAATCCCCCCGGGCCCGGGGACCCTTCACTCGGGCCCGTGGGTAAATGGGGCCCATAAACCAGCAGAAAATTTCCCCCCGGCTTTTCCCATGTCGCAAATCTTTCCCCACGCTCCCCGAAAACCCCACATCGCCCAAAAGAATGCCAAAACGTCCAATTTCGGGAAGGGTTTAAACCCCCCAAAAATTTAAATGTGAAAAAAAGAAATTTGGCCCAAGAATCCCAACCTAAATTTAAAACCCTTTCCCAAAAAATTTCTAGGTTAGAAACAAAAATTTCTGGCTCAGTTAAACCATTTAAAAGGTGCCTACCTGTTTCCAGCAGTAATGCGCCGGAATTGCCTTTTGGGAAGGCTAAAAAATCATAGCTTTGCCCAGTTCTATTTCGCCCCCTCCCACCCACCCCCCACCCCTGAATCAATTTGCATTAAAAAAGCGCAGGGGGGCGCTTTTAATCGCCCCAGAGTGGCGTGCGGGAGTTTTAAAACCCTTTTAAAAAAGGCGGGGGCCCTGATTTTTGGGCTGAAAACACGGCAGTTTATTTTGTTTTCCACCCCTTTCAAACATGCCCCGCCCGGGTATACTGTTATTTTAAATACATTTCGGGCTGCCTATACCCCTTTTTTTTTGGGAAAACAAAAAAGAGGCACTTCTTTCCCCCCCATTTTAGGGGGAAAAAAAAGGGGGTTCCCCGTTTTTAAAACCCCCCGGGCGTGCGAAAGGAACGGGAGGCGGATTTTAGGGGTTTTTAAAAACCCACCGCACCCCCTGCCTCCCCCTGAGAAAAGTGCGAAACACCAGGGGGCCACTGCTAAGAAAGTCGGCACCACCGCAAAAACGCAGGAAAGGAGCCGTCTCCGCCCCTGCTTTTAACACTTTAAATGCTGAACGATGGCAAAATTTTTTTTGGTAAATTTTTTGGGCGAAATAAATAGTAATTAATGTTTTAATTACGGGCCAAAAAAAAAAAAAAAAAAACGCCCCAAAAACCCCCGTTTTGGGAAGCCCCCAAAAAAATTTAAATTTGGTTACAATTTTGGCAAAAACACTGATTGCAAATCTACTAAATTTTTGGCTTTAAAAAGGATTAATCCAATTGTTTGGGTAAAATTTGTAAAGTTCTCGTCAGATAATTTATATTAAAAATTCTAAAAAATTTTCCTAATAAAAAATTATTTTCAAATTTTTGATGTGGGTGGGGTTTAAAACTGATTTTCCCTTGGTTCAGGACAGGAGACAGTTTGGGAATACAAAAAAAACCCAATGAATTGTGTCAAATGGAAAAATTTAGTTTTTGGCTCCCTCTGTCCTTAAATAAAAGGTTAATTTCCTCATTTACAAGTTTTTGCTAAATTTTTCATTAAAAAAACCTTGCAAAAAAAATTTTCATTTTGGGCAATATAAGTCCAAAATTAACAGGTCCTTTTTGTAGGGGCTGGCATCAGTTTCCTCCATTTCGCAAAAAGGCTACAAAACCTGTTTCAACCTCTCCTGAAAAGCCCGCTGGTTGCTATAGCTACAGACCTGTTTGAAAAAACCGGGATAGGCTGGGCCAGCACTTTTTTTCAAAAAAGGCAACAAAACCTTTTTTCCCTCTCCAAATTTAGGTTTCCCACCCACGGGTTCGCTATAGCTACGACCTGCCCCAAATCTCCCTTTTTAGGTTTCCACCACGGGTTTGCTATACCTCCCAGACCGTTCGATCTCTCCTGTTTTGGCCTTGCCACACTAGTCGTTTAAACTACGCCCTTTTGATCTCCCTGATGGGCGCCGGGCGCTAAAAATTTACAAAACCGGGGGTCCTCAGAAAGCTTTTTAAAAGCAGACCAAAAACCCCGTAGGCCCCTGAATTCAAAAAAGAACAAAAGGACTGAAACAAAAAATGAATTCTGAAAGGGGAAAAACCCCCCTTTAAAAGTTGTTTTTTTCCTTTTGGAAAATTCTTTTCCTGGTTGATTTTTTTTTGGGATGCCCCAAAACCTTTTTTTCCCTGCAAGAAGCCATCTTGGGGTTTTGGGCGCTCACCCGACATGGGCAGGCCCCCGGATCCTCACACCCCCCGGGTTTTTTCCCTCGCCCTTAGGGGGAAGGGGCGGCAGCTTTCCCCAGCCATTTTTTTGTATAAATTGGGTTTAAAAGATGAAGAAAGCTCCCTGGAAAATTAAATTTATGTAACTGCTGACTTTTTAAATGGCTGTTTACTTTGAAACCCCAATAGGCTCTTAGAGGGGTAGATCTGGCGGTTTTAAAATTTGTCCCCCGATGGGAAAACCTTTAAAAGCCGGAAACACGATATTCTGGGGTTGGGTAAAAAATTTCCCTTAAAAACAGCTTGTGTTTTTTTCCCCTTAAAGGGACGCTTGGGGGCACAAAATAAAAACCTGGGGAGACTGAAAAAATAATTTACTGCCGAGAGCGAATGTTTTTTCCCTGGAAGTAAGACTGTTTATCCGCTTTTAAAGAATGAAAAAAATTGGGGAAAGGAATCTAAAGGGGAAAAAACCAAAAGGGGGCCATTGCCCCACTTTTTAGGGGGTTCACACGCATTGGGATCCTTTTGGGGGAAATTTGGGGAAAAAAAAGCTATCCCAGCGGGTAGATGGGGCATTCCCAAAGAAAACATATTTCCAAAATTTTGAAAAAACTTTCCGGGGGGTTGCCCGGGTTTTTCCTGCACAAATCTACTTCTGATCCGGCCTTTGGGACCTACCAAACAGGAAAGGGTGAAGGAAAAGTTGTAATGGTTTTAGCATCAATTCCCCTTCGGTTAGATTTTGCTAAATTTGGAGCCCCTCTTTGGTTCAACGAAGAGTTGCCCAAACTTGTGAAAAATACAACCAAACCCGAATTTTGTCTCTAATCCTAACCATAACCGTAATAATAACCCTGGGGGTTGTTTGAGTTATTTTAGGGGTTTTTTAAACCTTTTAACGGGGTTTTTGGTGACCATCACCATTGAGGCAAAACTTTCAGTAAACCCACCCCATCGGATGGTCTCTTTTTTTTATTTTTTGCCAAGACCAAAATTTTAATTTTAAAAGGGGGTTTTGTTTTTTGTTTTTTTTACCTTCACCCTTGTTTTTTTGGTTTTTGGGGGGGGGGGGGAATTTGGGGGGGGGGGGGGGGGGGGGGGGGGGGTGGTAGGGGGGGGGGGGGGGTTTGGGGGGGGGGGGTTTACGGGGGTGGGGGGGAAAAAGGGGGGGGGGGGGGGGGGGGGCCAATGCTTAAGGAAAAAGAAAATTTTTGGGTTTTGGGGGGGGGGCCTTAAAAGAGAAAAGGAAAAAGGGGGTTTTTTTTAATTTAGAAATTTAAGGTGTGGAAGGTTATTAAGGGATGAAAAGGTTTTTTTTGGGTAGCTTTTTTAAAATGGGCCCTTTTCGGGGAAAATTTGAACGGGTCTTTAGTTTAAAAAAAAACCATGCGGGGGCAGCCTATCGGAGAAAAGAACAGGTCTTTACTTTTGAAAACCGTTTTGCACCCTATCAAAATTAAACCATTTTTTAGCTATAGCAAACCGTACTGTCAGCCTATTTTTGAGAATGGAAAAAGGGTTTTGTAGCAAATAAGCAAAACCAGCGCGGGGCATCCTATCAGGAAGTTTTGAACGGGCCCTGTGGGGTATAGCGACCCGAGGACTGATGCAGCCCATACAAGGGGGGAAAAAATTCTGGGAATAGGTGGGACACGAAAAATTGGACACATATTGCAAAGTGCCCTTGTTTTTGCAAGATCTTTAACATAAAAAGCAAAAATCCTTGTATTTGACAACCCCTTTAACCAAAACAAAAATTTTCCCCAATTTTATTTCTGGTTACGTGTTTTCAAAACCTAAAGTTAGTATTCCAAAAAAAACCCAAAGGGTAAAAAGTTATAAACAAGGGTTGAAAACCCACAACCCCCCGGAAACAAAGGAGTTTGGGCCCCTTTAAAACTCCAAAAAACAACTGGGGGGGCGTCGTGAGCCGGGAGCACCGACTGGCCCTGCCACCTTTTTCTTTCCGCTGTGCCCCGCGGACACAAAAAACCCCACCAGGGTTCCCGACACAGGGGCCCCCGGGGGGGTCCTAAATTGCACTGGGCCCCTTCCCCCGGCACCCCGTGCGGTTTCAGTTTGGCCCGGTGCATGTAATGACCTCCACGCCATTTCCTGTCCTCGGCGCGCACACCCGCGCACAGGTTTGTGCGCCCGAGGACCCTCCCCCCGGGGGGCCCGGGGGGCTAAAAGGGGAAACGGAGCGCGCCAGGGGGGGGAGTTAAGGTGAGCATTAATTTTTGTTATTTTTATAGCTTTTTTTACCGCCTCAGTCCCCCTAAAAATGGCCTGTGGCCCCCATAAAAATTTTCCCCTGTGGCCCCATATATACCGGCCTGGGGTCCCCTATTTAATTAACCCTGCCTAAAAGCCCCTGGGAATACGCCTGGGGCCCCCCTATATACTCCCTGTGGCCCCAAATACAGGCCGTGGCCCCATTTTTAAACTGCCTTGGCCCCATATATACTCCCCTGTGGCCCCCAAAATTACTTCCTGTTGGGGCCTCTATATACCTCCTGACCCCCTAAAATACTGCCTGGGGGGCCCCTATAACTCCGGGCCCCTTTATACTGCCTTTTGGCCCCATATGTACTGCCTGGGCCCCCAAATAAATACTCCCCTTTGGGCCCCCAAATTTTAACCAGCCTTTGGCCCCCATATAAAACGGGCCTGGGGGGCCCCATGATGTCCCGCCTGGGGCCCCATATACTGCCTGTGGGCCCCAAATATACTCCTTGGCCCACATAAAAAATTTGCCTGGGGGCCCCCCATAAACCATCCTGGGCCCCAAAATATTTCCCCTGTGGCCCCCAAAATATATTTCCTGTGGCCCCATAAACCTCCTTGGCCCCATAAACTGACTGTGGCCCCATATAAAACCCCCCTTTGGGGCCCCCATATAAAAATTGCTTGTGACCCCATTTTTAACCAGCCTGGGGGCCCCCATATACGCCTGGGCCCCATATACTCCCCTGTGGCCCCATATTTTACTGCCGTGGCCCCACAAACCTGCCTGGGGCCCCATTTTTAACCGTTTTGGGGCCCCCCTAAAATTTTCCTGGGGGCCCAATGGAAAACCTCCCCTGTGGGCCCATATTCCTGCCCTGAGCCCCATAAACCCTGCCTTTTTTCCCCCTTTACCTGAAATCATTTCCCCCCTATATCTATAAAAACCTGCTTGAAGTGCCCCAAATATTTAAAAAACCTGCCTGAGGGGTTCTCCTATACTATAAAACCCGGGCCTTTATAAGGACCCTAATACTTAGAAATACCTTTCCCCCCTGGATTGACCTAATACCCTAAAACCTGCCTAAAGTGACTCTATATCTATATACGCCTAGGACCCTAATTTATATACCTTCGACAGTGACCTATATCTATATACCGCCTGACATTGCCCCTTAATTTTAAACCTCCAACAGTACCCTAATCATTACCTGCCTGACTTTGCCCTAATCTATATACCTCCAAAGTGACCCTATATTATATACCTGCCTAATTGAGGGACCTAACACCTACCTAACTGGGGGGCTCCAACCTAATAAATTACTGGAAATGTAGGATTCTAATATTTTTGCCCAAAATCTGCAGGACATATTGCCGGGAGAACCCACATGAAGGTGTAACATGAAAGAAAAGGGGAAAGTGAACGACGCTGAAAAAAAACCCCCCGTGATCACAATGTAACGCTTTTTAATCACTTATTGAGCAAGCGCTACAACAACAGTATCTCCCAAAAATGGTCAGGGCCTTCATCCAGGGGCCAGGAAGGCACTAGCCCGGGGCCCCACGAGGTCGGGGGGCCCCTCGGGCACTGCCTACCCTGCCAATGGAAGAACCGGCATGAACACACGCAGGGACGGCGGGGCAGTCAAAAGCAGGGACCGGGCAATAAGCGAGCCTGTGGGGCACCTCTATTCCTGTGCCCTGCCTCCCTTTTAACACCTCACAGCGCATCGGGGAACACGGAGCTGAAGTAAAGCAGGAGCGATCCTCTGAGCTCCTGCAGACAGCCCTGCCCCCCCCTCTCTTCAGTGCCGCCACTGAAGAGCTGAAGACTGCTGGGGACACAGAAGAGCAGGGCTGCCCCTCCCTGTACTCACACACCATCGCAGCTGAAGGAGCTGAAGAATGCCCGGCCCCCTGCTCTCTGGACTTCAGGACCAGTTAGTGATTGAGGGTGGGGGAAGGTGTTGGGGGTGTTAGGTGTTGGGGGAGGTGTGGGTGTTAGGGGTGGGGGGGAGGTGTTGGGGGAGGTGTTAGGGGTGGGGGGAGGTGTGGGGGTGTTAGGGGTGGGGGGAGGTGTTGTGGGGTGTTAGGGGTGGTGTTGGGTGGTGTTGTGGGGTGTTAGGGTTGGGCGGAGGTGTTTTGAGGTGTTAGGGATGGGGGAGGTGTTTGAGGTGTTAGGGGGGGGGGGGTGTTAGGGCATACATGCCAACTCTCCCGTTTTTGGCGTGGGGGGTCCCGCTATTTGGGGCCCCCCCCCCGCCCTCCCGGGGAGTTGGCATTTCTCCCCCCAGCAGGCGGCGGGGGTCCTTTAAATGGCCGCGGCGCCGGAGTAGCGCTGGTGCGCTACTCACGCGCCGCCGGTCCGTTCCCACGGGCGGGTGAAGCGGGCGTAGGGTCCGCTCACCCGCCCGCGGTCACACTGTCCGGGGCGGCGCCAGGAGGCAGCGCTCCCTCCTCCCCCTGTATGTACAGCCGCCGCTGCGCGCCGTGCATACAGATCACTGGCGCAGGGGAAATGACGCGCGGCTGCTCTCATTCCCCCCTGCGTCGCTGAGGAGATCGGGCAGGAGCCTGGCCGGAGCTGCAGGAGCCTGGTCAGGTAAGTGGAATTTATTATTTTTATTAACTACATGGGGGGCTCTGCCTGGCTACAATGGGGGGAGGGGTCTACCTGGCTGGCTACAATGGGGGCAATACCTGGCTGGCACAATGGGGGAAACAATGATCCAGCACGACCCAACATAAAACAGACAAAATTTTTATATCAAATGATAAAATCCAAAAAACGACTTACATAGGCACTGGTCAGATGGCATGGAGTGGTGATGCAGAGCCATGTGGAAAAACACACACTGACGCGTTTCGGGCTTAGTACGTCATGCCCTTAGACAATGGGGGCAATACCTGGCTGGCTACAATGGGGGCAATACCTGGCTGGCTACAATGGGGGAAACTACCTGGCTGGCTACAATGGGGGGCAAATACCTGGCTGGCTACAATGGGGGCAATACCATGCTGGCTACAATGGGGGCAATACCTGGCTGGCTACAATGGGGGCAACTACCTGGCTGGCTACAATGGGGGCAACTACCTGGCTGGCTACTAAAGGGGGCAACTACCTGGCTGGCTACTAAAGGGGGCACTACCTACTTGACTACTAACGGGGGCACTACCTACCTGACTACGAAAGGGGGCAACTACCTGACTACTAAAGGGGGCAACTACTTGACTATTAAAGGGGGCACTACCTGGCTACAAAGGGGGCATCTACCTAGCTACAGAGGGGGCATCTACCTTGCTACAAGCAGGCATCTACCTGCCTGTAAGGGGCACTACCTGGTTATGGGGGGCTACTACCTGGCTATAAGGGCGCGCGCCGCCCTCTTTAATCTCCTGCTTTTCCATTTTCAAAAGTTGGCAACTATGTGTAAGGGGTGGGGGGAGGTGTTGTGGGGTGTTAGGGGGGGGGTGTGGGGTGTTAGGGGGGGGGAGGTGTTGTGGGGTGTTTGGGGTGGGGAGGTGTTGTGGGGGGAGGTGTTGTGGGGTGTTAGTGGTGTGGGGGAAGTGTTAGGGTGCAGGGAGGTGTAGGGGAGTGGGGGGAGGTGTGCGGTGTTACGAGTGTGTGGGGAGGTGTGGTGTTAGGAATGGGGGGTGGTGTTAGGAGTGGGGGGGAGGTGTATGCCATCTGCTGTCCCTGCGTATCTAAGCCAATCCATTGTACGCCCTCTGCTGTCCCTGCGGAGCTCAGCCAATCCATTGTACGCCATCTGCTGTCCCTGCGTGTCTAAGCTAATCCATTGTACGCCATCTGCTGTCCCTGCGTATCTAAACTAATCCATTGTAGCCATCTGCTGTCCCTGCGTTCTAAGCCAATCCATTGTACGCCATCTGCTGTCCCTGCGTATCTAAGCTAATCCATTGTACGCCATCTGCTGTCCCTGCGTATCTAAGCCAATCCATTGTACGCCATCTGCTGTCCCTGCGTATCTAAGCCAATCCATTGTATGCCATCTGCTGTCCCTGCGTATCTAAGCCAATCCATTGTATGCCATCTGCTGTCCCACATTACTTAATACGTTGTGTGAATCTCTTTAGTTGAGGGGTGTTTTCAAGCTCAGAGCTCAGAGCAGCCTGAGCGTAAATACGGCCCTGGTTGGGGTACGTCAATTCTGCATAAAAGAGTGTTTTTTATTTTTATCTACATAGACCCATGAGGGCTTGTTTTTTGTGTGACAAGATGTTCGTTTTAATGGTGCCATGAACGCATCATGTAATGTGCTGGGAATCAGAAAAAAAGTGCGGTGAATTGTCAAAAAATGTACTTGCACCGTGTTTGTTGTGTTTGTTTTTATGGTGTTTACTTTTTGGTATTAGTGATGTGTTCTGTATTCTGCGTTGGTTGGGGGGCCCAGTTCACAGCTCTGCCCAGGGGCCCACAATGCTGTTAAGACGGCTCTGGATATGGTCCCTGTATGGCGGTGGTATATGTAATCAGAGCCTGTGTACAGCTGATAGTCACATGTGGGGGTTGTGTTCGGTCAGGGTCTGGCAGGATTATTTGATCCTTAAGTAGTAATAGTTTGGGACTTGGTTTTGTAGGAGGGTTTTTAATAACAATCACTTGTCCGGTAGATTTTCTCCATGTGTAGGTGGATTATATGGTGACTGTTATTTAGGGGTATTACACTGTCATACTGAGGGGAGCGGTTTTGAAAAAGCAGATTTGTCATTAGTGATTTTCATTGTGCAGTGACTGCTGAGGCAGGTATATAGATATAGGGTCACTCTATGTGGAATATGCTGAAAATTAGTGACAGGAGCAGAAGGTTTTTTTCTGTAAAAACACATCATGCCGCAGTTCACAATGTGGCATGAAAAATGCCGGGTGAACCCCGCCCTACTGAGCAAAACACAACGGGCACGGGCCCCGAATGTTTTAGGACCCTAGCAACGCCCCTGAACAGACTTCAACTTAAGAGGAATTCAGGTATATATCATAGTACAAAAGTTCTATTTACTGTATTTTCTTATGTCAAACTTCAACATACAACATTCACTGTGCATGAACCATGCTACTTGCGTTATACAGTGATAGTCCGTGGTGAGCGATTATTGAAAGTGGGACGTGCAGTATTTATCTAGTGGCATCCACAATGTTTGAGTGCCCAATAGTGGAGTGAAACAGACAAGCGGGGGCCGCACACGAGCGTCTGATGTTTCGAGGAGGTCCATCCCCTTTCTCAGGCACTGGAGAAATAATGTTCATTTCATTTGGACTAACTGGTCACCACGGACTATCATTGTATAACGCAAGTAGCATGTTTCATGCCCAGTGAATGATCTATGTTGAAGTTTGACATATGAAAATAAATAGAACTTTTATACTATATGATTGTCACGAATCGCGCCGCAGCCCACAGGTCGCTGTGGGCGCAGTCGTGACTCCACTGGCACCACCGGCCCCGTAGCTGCTGGCGCCGCGGTCCGTGCTATGGGCCGTGAGCTCACATACTTACCCCGCCGCGCTCCTGTGCTTCTGTGTCCCTGTGCTGGCCGCTGCGTGCACCTCTGCTCCTCCGGATCTAAAGGGCCAGCACGCCGGCAATTGGATGTGTGCCGGTTGCTGATCCTATTTCAAGGGATCCCTTCCTGAAGAGCCTTGCTGGATCTTCTTTGTTCCTAGCCCCTTGCTAGTACATCCTAGTTGGTTGCTAGCTATCCTGTGTTCCGTGACTCGGCTTTTGTCCATTGCCGTACTGGTCCTCCTGCCTGCCTCCGTCTACTACCTTGCCGACCACCCGGCACCTAGCCACACCTCGGCTGCCGCCACAGGCTAATCCCACCACAGCAAGACCAACCCACTTTGCGGGGGGCTCTGGTGAAAACCGGGTTCCACTTAGATTCCGCTCCCTGGCGTGGCTATTACCATCGCTGGTGGCGGACCAGTGGATCCACTACGAAGTCCAGCGTTACAATGATATATATCTGAATTCCTCTTAAGCTAAACTAGAAGTTAGGCTATAACAAGACCATTGTGTTGACAGATGGGTAAGTTAATGCCCTAAATCACCATAAATAATCCTAACCCTAACTTAGTTAAGTTATGGTTACAGTGAATTTTTTGTCGATTTTCATAAAAAAATTTTCGGGCAGACACAATCTGGAGCTCTCTGATTCAAGTTGAATTTGACTTTGACCCGAATCTCAAGGGCAACACTACTTCTGAGTTTTCCATGCACAGCAATGTTCCTGGCAACTTAGTTGTGGAGTCAACCTCATTCAGTTAAAGGAGACTATAGAACCTGCACAGCCTTATGACTGGTCAAGATTGAGCAAGGGAAGAATACACTATACAGGAGGTCAGTGAATATAAAGTGATGCCATATACTAGAGATATGCCATAACTATATAAGCTGGGAATATTAGAGATGGGCAAATTTCTAAAAAATTCGATTCGACGACTTCGCCGAATTTCCCGACAAACTTAATTTCGTCCCGAATTAATTTGGGATGAATCGTGTTAAAAAAGCAGCTATTTCCAGGCTGCCCAGAGCCTGCAGGGTGCTGTAGAACGTTGTGCCATGCTTAAATATGCAGAGGGAGCTCGGTTTGGTCTTCATACAATGTTGTGTTTTAGTATGACACGCAGATGAGTGCTGCCGCTCTTAGAATCACTTCACTATAAAATTCCCTGGGCACTTAAGAGGGCAAAACTGACCAAAAAACTAAGCGGAATGTAGCCTGATAAAGTCATGGCAGCGACAGCTGGAAAAAACAAGCTGAGAGCTCAGGTGGCAACATCAGTGACAGAGTGGGTGAGGCGACCGAGGGGTAGGGGGTGTGGGGGGCAAAACAGAATAGGACAAGGCGGGGCAGCCACAGCAGCATGAGGTCAGATCGAGTGGCAACAATAGGACAGAGTGTGGAGGGTGACGGCGGCAGCCACAGCAGCATGAAGTCAGACAGTGGCACAATGACATTCTAGGAGTTGGCAAAAAACAGGAATAGGCCCACAGAGTGGCACAATGACAGAGTGTGAGGTTACGGCAGCAGCCACAGCAGCAGCATGAGGTCAGAAGTGGCATCAATGACATTGGAGGTGGCAGAAACAGAGAGTAGGCACATAGTGGCAAAATGACACAGTGTGGAGGTCACGGCACCAGCAACAGCAGCAGCAGCATGAGGTCATAAGGGGGGCACAATGACAGAGGTGGGGGTGGGGGGGCAATACGTCCCTGGTAAAGGGGTTTTGGTGGAAGTGGAAAAAAATGTAAGCGGTGTGGCATCGGCGGGTGGCGGCATCAAATATGGTGAGGAGGTAGTTTAAACCCAGGTCTTTTCTAAACATTTTGGGTGAGGGTATGGTGAGTGTTATGCCAAAAGGGGCTTTGGTGTGTGGAAAACCCTGGCCGATCCACGCCTGATTCATCTTGACAAAGGTCAGTGTTCCAATTTCCCGTGGAAAGCGGGTTCCTTGGGGTAACAAGGCCCCCCCGAAATAAAACACCGTTGGATCCCAACTACTGGCCGGGGGGACGCTTCCCCACGCAAACTCGGCAAGTTGGGCCCACACATCCTTTTGGGGCTGCCAGTTGCCCAGCGGTTTCTAATGGGGTGGGGGTTTGGTTGTTCCAAGTAGGCCAACCCATGTTGGGTTCGGGGTCTGTAGGTCATGTGCTGCTGTGGCGGATTTCCCTCTCACTAGGGGTGAAGGAAGGGGCTTCGTGACCCCAGACTTAGGTTGCGCTGATGGAGCGGGTACTGCTCCTCCCCCCCCCCACCTTCCCCAGCGCCCGGCAGGGTTTAAGCGCTGGGGGAACCCCCGGGTTAGCCCTGTAAGGAGGCCCCAGCCCCAAATGGCAGGGGCCCAAACTGATGGGAGGATTTCTTTTTGTTTTGGTTTGTTTTCCTCTCAGCGCGGGAAAAAGGCTACATTTTGGCCCGGTAGCGAGGGTCGGTAGGGTGGAGACCCAAAAAGTCACCCCTCTGGGAGGTACTTTGGGCTGTCACTACCCCAAGAAAATCTCATGGGGGCCGGCGTAAGTGACTCTAGGGATCCCGCCTCCATCTCCCTGTATACTGCCACGGTGCTTGGGTCTCTGCCTCTTCTCCCACCCCCTTCCAGCTGCTCCCTCTCCCCTGTCCCCGGGGTAAAAAAAACCATCTTTCCCCGGGCAATGTTTGTGCCCTTTTTTCCCCTCCTCCTTCCCCAGTTCTCCCTTTGGGGCCGGGGGGATGTGTCGACGTCTCCAGTCCCTGCCCAGACAGATTTTTCAGCATCTTTTCCGGCATAAAGCAGGGGAATGCTTTTATTCATCCCGTAGTCCGGAGGGACTGAAAATAAGGAGTCCCCTCCTAAAAGGCCTAGCAACGGCAGGTGTCACGCTGGCTGCCACTGGCTGACATCAAAGTTACACGGGGATACTCCCGTTGCCTGGATATCAAAAAAACGTTAATGGCTTTCTCTGTTCATACAGTCGGTCCAACATGTGCGGTGGAATTCCCAACGGGGGAAAAAACGTTCAGGGGGGGTTGGGGGAGGGGCCGTTTGCAGTCGAGGAGGGTCTGCTGGCTTTGTACGAATGGAAGAAGTGCTGCGGGGTTTCCCGGCCCTTTTCGAATTTCTGAGATCGGTGGGGGACTTCAGGAACTTTTCACAACCAGATTGAACACGTGCGCCATGCAGGGCGCATGGACCATCCCTCTCGGTGGGAGGCGGGACACCTGTTCCCCCTTTTTTCCCCTCACCGGTTCGATTGCAGTTGGCGCGATGAAACCAACACGTTTTTTTGTGCATGACGGGGTTCTTTTCCCCGTGTGACTTCATTCGCGAGGGAAAAAGGTGTAGAAAGGGTGCACCCCTGTGATTCACTGTGGTATGATGGAGCGTAATTGTGGGGGCTGAGATGGTGGTGGTGGTGGAGGAGGAGGGGGCGGCTTGGGCGGTCGCGTTTGAAAGTGGAGGAAAGGGGGGGGCGTCTCCTGCCAAAGTTGTTGGTGTGCCTGGGCGGAAGAACCCTTAAAACCCCGTGGGCCCTAAAGGAAAGTTTCCCCTGACCTAGTTACAGCTCCAGACGCCCGCGGGGCCCGGCCCCTTGGAAAAAAGGGAATAAGCTCAAGGACTGGCCCCCTTCTGTTCTCATTTTTTGGGTTTAGGGAAAAAGTTTCCGGCTTGGAAACTCTCCCCCCTCGGGTGGGGCACAAAAAAATTAGTTCTTGAAGGTTGCAGAGTCCACCTTTTAAAAAGGGGGAACTGCAGTCCAAAAAACTTGGACAGGAGAAGGTCAGCTTTGCCCCCTTAGGGGGGTTGGAAACGAAATGGGTTGGCTTTTTCCCAATCGCCTGGTTAAACGGCCCTGCCGTCGCCATGAGTCCCGGGAGCAGGGGGGGCATCTGAACTGGGGATGATGGCAAAGAGAAACAGCTCCCTTCTGGGAGGTGGGGGAGCCTTGAATGGCTGGGCCCCCGGGGCTGCTGTTGAGGGCGGGGGGCGGACGGACCCCCAAAATTTCTGAGCCACGTTTCCCCCAGGCCACCGGATGGTGCGTGATGTTTTTCGCGGGGCCGTGGTCCAACTTGCCCCCTCCCCGCTTAAACCTTTTGCCTACAGTTTTCTACATATCCCAAATTTCGGCCCCTCCGGGGTTTGGGAAAAAAACTGCCAAAACCGGAGTACCGGAATTTAAAACCAAGCTCCCACTGAGGGACAAATCCGCCGTCCCTCGTGAACCCCCTTTGTGCCAAATTTTTTGGGGACCTGAAAAGGGCTTTGGTTTTTCTCCCCTTTGGAAACGCGGGCCCCTCTCCTGACGTTGATGAACCCCTTTTTTCCCCCGGCCCCCAAGTGTGGTGGCTACTTCTTCATCAATTTGTGTTTCATCGTAAACCTGTCCCCCTAAACGGTTTGGAAAGCGAGGTGCCCCTTTCAAAAACATGACCTCCCTTGCCATTTTTCCCCACATCTATCCCTTTCCCGCCCTACTGCAAGAAGCGGGGGGATTTGGCCCCCTTTTTTCTTCGCTCCCAAAAGTAGCTGCTGACTGTCCTAAAAAATTTTTCACCCTTCCTTTATATTTGGCTGGGCCCAGACCACTATTTCCCCCTTTTGGTGGGGGAAGGGGAGGGGGCCCGGGGGGTTTGAGGACAGGTGGGGGCCGTGACCGCTCCCGGGCCAGGGCCCAACAAAGGGGTTGTGTTGACTTTCCCCAAACCGACTTTTGGGCTGGGGTTGTCGGGATGTAATTTGGGGAGGAAGGGATAAATTTTAGTAAAACCAATCAAAAACCCCTTGGGTTGTTTGGCAAACAGGCCCCGCTAGATGAAAAGGCCGGCAGTTGGGCCCAACGGTGCCCCCTTTGTTTCGATCCCCCCCTTGCTGTGCTGGGGACCGGGGGCCCTGTTCCGGAGTTGGTTTGTGCCCTGCCACTGGCAGGGAAGAGCCTCCCAACCTCTCTGTCTGCTTTAATGTTTGTTCAAAAATTTTCCCGACACTGTTTGATAAAGTTTCGGTTTTTGAAAAAATAAAAAACCCCTGTTTTTACCCCAAAAGGGAACCCGGGGGTTAAAAATTTGGGGAAACCCCTTGGATAAAAATTCGTACAAAAATTTCCCCAAAAAAAATTTAAACTGGTTTTGGGGCGTTTTTAAAAAACGCCTTTTGTTTTTTAATGAAAATAAAAAGCCCCAAAGGCTTAGAAAACCCTTTGGTTTATTCAATGTGCCCCGGGAAAACCCCTGACCAGATGGCATTAAAAGGGTATATGCAGAAAGAATTAGACCCACACGGGAAATTAAATTTAAACAACCCCCCACAAACGGGAAAAAAAATTTTAAAGGAAAAGGGAGCAGTTTGAAAAAAAGCAGTGCACCCCCCCTCCCAAAAATCGCTGTTAAAAAAAAAATTTTCTTTTGTGTAAATTTCTCTGCACCCAAGGCGGCCCAGTGAGGGGAAGTGTGAGCAGCCAGATGGGTGGGGCCCTTTTTAGTGCGGGTGACGTCACGAACCCACCCCGGGTCTTTGATTGGCTTCATTCTGCAATGTCTTGGGGGGTTTCCTTTCTTCCTCACAGAGTTCTTTCCCCCAGGTAAACGCCCATTGCTTGCGGCCACTTTAGCAATTAAAAACAAGCTTCGTTCCCGCAAATTACCCCAAACTTTTGTTTTGTGCAGAACCGAAGTTTTCCTGAAATTCTAAACGAAGGCCACTTCGTTAGAATCAATTCGCCCATCTCTAGGGAATATCCCTTCTAAAGTATCTTTCCAGAAAAGCACCACCACTGTTAATACTTGGATCATTGGACAATAAATATGGTAGAGGACAATTTATGCCTTTGACTATGGAAGTCATTATGTGAGTACAGGCTGTACTTTTGTTAGGGGTCCTGATCAAAAAGGGGAAGGCTGGGATTGGCCCACAGAAGCTCGGGGGAAACCCCAAGTGGGCCCCAGAGCATGACATGCCTGGGGCTGCTTTCCAGGAAGAAACACAGAGAAGAGGCAGAAGTAAGAGGCAGAGTGCAAGAGTCATGTGTAATATGTACAGTAATTGTAGGGTGGGCCCCAATAATCAGCTCCATTGGTGGGTACCAAAATCATCTCCATTGGTAGTTTTCCAATAATCTGCTCCACTGGTGGTCACCAAAATCATCTCCACTGGTGGATCCCCAATAATCATCTCCACTAGTGGTCCCCAATAACCTGCTCCACTGGGGGTCCCCAATAATCTGCTTCACTGGTGGTCACCAAAATCATCTCCACTGGTGGTCCCCTATAATCTGCTTCACTGGTGGTCACCAAAATCATCTCCACTGGTGGTTCCCAATAATCTGCTGCACTGGTGGTCACCAAAGTCATCTCCACCGGTGGTCCCCAATAATCTGCTTCACTGGTGGTCATCAAAATCATCTCCACTGGTGGTCCCCAATAATCTGCTTCACTGGTGGGTCCCCAATAATCATCTCCACTGGTAGGCCTCAAAAATCAACTTCACAGAAGGGCCTCAACAATTAGCTCCACTAGTGTGCCCCAGGTACCTCAGTCCAACCCTGAAAAGGGGTCCAGATATAGTCGGAGATAGGAAATGGTAATGGGCAGAGGCTCCGAGATGTTTTGGCTGTAAGGGGCCCTTAGATTACTTTGATATTAGGTCTAGTACTGTATGGCATCCAAGCATGTATAGGATTTTTATGGAGGGGAGAGAGGACCCATTGTTATCTTCTATCTTTCCAATGTCTCCAATGACTATGTGCTCTTTAAAAGCCCAAGTCTGCCTCCACAATAGGTATAGTAATGCAAAGTCATGAAGCTAGAAGAGCTCTTCATTCTACATCCTATAAAGTGCAGCACTATGAAGGTAGGGAGTCCCGTGTCTAATGTCTTTTGTATCTGTACTTAAAATTTAGTGAACCCTGTGAATTCATGTGATTCAGGACTAGACAACAGATTCATTGGAGCGTGGAGGTGACACACTGCTAACACACATTTGAATTCTTCAAGAACATCTTGGACCCAGCATGGTCTACAGCTCCTTATACATGGTCTACCAAATCTATGCCACAGAGGTAGAAACAGTAAATTCTATAAAAAGCAAATTTCTGAAGCCTCGGTATAAAGATGCCCCAGTGCCTAACCCTATAAATATGAAAAACACATGGCCATAGGTGACGGTGTACACAGCTTCTACACATGTATAACGCACTGGGGCACCATTATCAACGTATGATGCTTCTTAGTCTAAATACATTAAAAATATACAGGAAATTTTCATTGGCAGCAAATGTTTACTTTTCTAGTGTTTCGTTTTCTCCTTATGCCAGTGTTAGATGTGCCAAGTGTATCGTATAGTTGGGGGATTTATGATAAAGTTGACACATTTTCTAAATCTTCAAAGGAAATGTATGTAGTGATTTATGTCAAGATTTTAGTGTGGAAAAAGTGAAATTTTTTCACCAAATGTCAAGCTCACCTAATTTTTTTTTTTTTATAAATAGGTGAGGCTAAGCAAAATAGATGTGGCCATACACTGCCCTACACATTTACTAAAGTGCGTCACTTAGACTCACACTTACTTTTGAGGCTGTGGGCATTTCTACAGCTTCAGGTTCCCACTTCCTGTTCAGCCTGTGGGTGGTTACACAGCTTCAGGCTCTCACTTCCTGTTCAGGTTGTGGGCAGTTCTACAGCTTCAGGCTCCCACTTCCTGTTCAGGCTGTGGACAATTCTACAGCTTCAGGCTCCCACTTCCTGTTCAGGCTGTAGTTAGTTCTACAGCTTCAGGCTCCCACTTCCAGTTCAGGCTGTGGATGGTTCTACAGCTTCAGGCTCTCGCTTCCTGTTCAGGGTGTGGATGATTCTACAGCTTCAGGCTCTTACTTCCTGCTCAGGCTATTGACGGTTCAACAACTTCAGACTCCCACTTTCTGTTCAGGCTGTGGGTGGTTCTACAAATTCAGACTCCCGCTTCCTGTTGAGGCTGTGGGTGGTTCTACAACTTCAGCCTCCCACTTCCTGTTCAGGCTGTCGGTGGTTCTACAGCTTCAGGCTCCCACTTCCAGTTCAGGCTGTGGGTGGTTCTACAGCTTCAGACTCCTATGTCCTTTTCAGGCTGTGGGTGGTTCTACAGCTTCAGGCTCCCACTTCCAGTTCAGGCTGTCGGTGGTTCTACAGCTTCAGGCTCCCACTTCCAGTTCAGGCTGTGGGTGGTTCTACAGCTTCAGGCTCCCACTGCCTGTTCAGGCTGTCGGTGGTTCTATAGCGGTGATTGCGATATCAGCTCTGCTTTTCCTAGCTACTATTACCTCGACATGAGTGCAAAAGATTTGTAAATTGCAGTGTACAAGGCTACAGAGTTCTAAGGTTTAAAGTTTGTCAGTAGCTAATATAAACAAGCTCTGATCTTTCATGAGCAGGAACATAGCAGAGAGTGATGTCACCATCCCTACCACCACCGCAGCCTGTAAGTGCAGAGAGAGGTGACCGGTAACTGTGGATACTTGTGTACAAAAAGAAGAAATAAGATCTACTCATAATTCTGAAAAGGAGCAAAATTATAACAGCAATGTATATGGAAATAATCTTCATTACACATTTTCTTACCTGTTTAAAGCTAATCAATGAAACAGGAACACTGCCTTAATGCATTTCCCCCATTGGGGCAGGGAGATTATGACTCACATTAAACATGACAATGAGGGTCGTGACTCTGAACGAAAAAACTGCACTTTTTAAAAAGTTGCAACACAAAACTATGGAGGAAATGAATTAAGACTAACGTTGGGTATACCAGTACTAATGAAATACATGGTGCTATAGCAGTGATTGATACATCTGCTCTACAGTTCCAAGCTATTCCTGTTACACTGACAACGAGTACAAGAGATTTACAAAATGTATTACTCAGGGTGCTCTAAAGAGTGTTTACTTAGGTAAATGATAAGCTTTCAAAGTCCGTTACTGGAGATAAGGCTCTGTAGGAGGTGACTCACCATGGTCGGAGTGAATGAATGATGGCGGCTTACAGCATTGAGAGATAATAAAGAGAAGGGAGGGGTTGTCATAACTAGAAATCTTGTGCGCTCTAAAATTTTCTTTATCTCTTGACTAAAGCAAAATCAACAAAGCAAAGTATTTAGTATTCAATTATATGTCCATACATGATAAAAGCTAATAATTGTAGTGAGAAAACTTAAAAGGAATCTTTCACCAATATATTTTCTTTACTAATTAAAACCAGATTCTGATCCATATTCTTTTCTTAATAGCTGTTTTAATTTTCTGATTGAAGAATTCTCAATTTGGTTATCTGTATATGATTATGGGGGCGACCATCTTGCCTGAGCTGGTTTTAGCAGCATTTAGAGAGATGCTTCACAGCAGCTTCATGGATATAGGAGCTTGTGAACAGAAGCAGACCCATTGACTTCTATAGGAGAGTGTTGTGGGCAAGCTCTGTGACCTGGGAAGAAGTCAGTGTGCAGGGAGGAGGAGCTGTGACATCTCCTATTATGACTGGTGGATCCTGTGTTATCTCTACACATTGGTGTCACCTCTCAGTGTAATCCTGCCTGTGCTGATAATGAGGAGAATGATGAAAAGTTTTCTATACAGAACAGGAAGACTATTATTGGTCCTAGTGGTTAAAGTGCAAACTACAGGATTTCAAGATATTTTTTTTAAATATTGATAGTGATAAGGAGAATGAAAAGAATAGCATAACCAAATATATAAAAAAAATATCTTTGACATAAAAAATAAAAATAAAAATTTATATAAAAAACATGACTTAAACAATTGGTCATTTTGTTTATGATATGTTCCCAATAACACACTATTACACACCATTTAATCAATTACATGATTTGTAATGTGGGAAAACACAACAAAAAATGCATAAAAAATAATGCTCCATGGATAATCACATGCAATTTCAGTGTAGAAAAAAAAAAACACCACTGGAGGTCTATGAGGGGAAAAACTCTACAAACTGCCTAAAATAACATTACATGTAGGCCCTTAACCCAAGAGAAAGGGCATCCTCAAGTCTAAGGAAAGAAGGTTTTACATCATCAAGATGATCTTCTTTTCTGAAAGGGGGGAAAACACTATGGACCGGGGCCCCAAGAGTTTGTGATGGTGGGTTATTTTCTGTAGGACCATTGAAACTATGAGCCAGGGCCACAAGAGTTGTATGGGATATTTACTGTAAAGCATTGACACTATGGAGCTCGGGCCACAAGAGTTTGTGATGGTGGATTATTTACTGTAGGACCATTGACACTATGGAGCTCAGGGCCACAAGAGGTTGTGATGGTGGATTCTTTACTGCAGAGTGGTGACAATATGAAGCTAAAGACCACATGAGATTGTGATGGTGGATTCTTTACGGTAAAAGTGGTGACACTATGGAGTTCGAGGCCACAAGGGGTTGTGATGGTGGATTCTTTACTGCTAGAGCGGTGACAGTATGGAGCTCAAAGTCAAAAGAGGTTGTGATGGTGGATTCTTTACTGTTAGAGCAGTGACACTACGTTGATTGCTGTCACAAGAGGTTGTGATGGTGGATTCTCTACTTTTAGAGTGGTAACACTATGGAATCAGGGCCACAAGAGTTTGTGATAGTGGATTCTTTACTGTAAGAGCGGTGACACTATAGTGCTTGGGTTCACAAGAGGTTTTCATGGTGGATCTTACTGTTGGATCGTGACCTTGGAGCTTTTCGTCACAGAGTTGCGATGTGGATTCTTACTTTAGAGCAGTGATGCTATGGAGCTTGTTGTCACAAGAGGTTGTGATGGTGGATTCTTTACTTTTAGAGCGATGACACTATGGAGATTGCTGCCACAAGAAGTTGTGATGGTGGATTCTTTACTTTAAGAGAGGTTACACTATGGTGCTTGGGTTCACAAGAGGTTGTGATGGTGGATTCTTTACTGTAAGAGCGGTTACACTATGGTGCTTGGGTTCACAAGAGGTTATAATGGTGGAGTCATTGACCATGTTCAAAAAAGATTTAGATGTCTTTGTTGAAAAATATAATATCACAGGTTATGGTGACTGGAATCTGGAGATCGGACGCTGATCCAGAAATATTTCAGATGCCAGATTTTTATTTGTCAAGGAATTTTTTCCTCTTTTATGGGAAAATTGGCCTCCGCCTCGTGGGAGTTTTTTCCTTCCTCTGAATCAACACTGTAGGGTTATTGGCAGGGCTGCCAATAGGGCAGTACGGGCAGTACTCCTGTAAGGGTCCCTAATAAAAAAGGGGCCCACTGATATGTTAAAAAATAGGAACTAGTAATGGGGGCCCCATTTGATTTGGCTGTATGGGCCCTGAAACGGTTAATAGATGATTGCCCTGGTTATAGGTTGGACTCGATGGACCCGAGTCTTTTTTCAACCTTATTTACTATGTTACTATGTTACATCTGCAGCAAGTTGCATTGAGAAAGCACCATCAGCAGAGTGTTTTATATGTGCTTATTTACTATCAGCCTGCATCTGGCCACTGCAATTTTGGAAAAAAAAAATGTGCATTTCGGCTTTTAGTAGTATTTTTTGCGAAAATTGTATAAAGTGTATAAATGCATGATTTTTTATGTATATTGCACATTCCCAAACATATGAACCCCTAAAAGATGCCTTTTTGTCAAATTTTTGTAAAGAATTTTCTTCTACTTTTTCTTCTGTTAGCAATTCTATACAATTGTATGACTTGCCACTTATGAGACAAGATGAGCCCCCTCATCCTACTACCGGAATACGTATGCAATACAGCCAGCTGCCAGTAGAGGGCTCTCGGTGCTTGCAGATCATTTCACAATTGTCTCCTTTTTTCAGCTGCTGGTAATTTATTCCACATACTCGGTTTGTTCTCGAGCCTTGAAAGACATTGAAGTGATCCGATACAGAGGAAGGAAATAAATGACACATAATGAACTGTAAACGCTTATGTGTTCCTATTTACAGCACAGTAATGCTCTTTACCTCCCGGACGGCCTTTTACTTAGCATGTTCACAACCTATGGGGAAAGGAGCATACAGTAAGCAAATTACCATTAGAAGTAGACTGTAGACCTGAATCACCGCCTTCCAATGAGTTAAAGGGGTTGTCTCACTATAAGGATTGCTGCTTTTTATGTTAAAGATCTTGCAAAAACAAGTCACTTTGCAATATATGTCCATTAATAATGTCCTACCTATTCTGAGATATCCGCTCTTGTATGGGCTGCATCGGCTCCTCAGGTCGCTATAGCTACAGACCTGTTTGATCTATCCTGATAGGCTGCCAGCACTGGTTGCTATAGCTACAGACCTGGCTTCTACTGCAGCTTAGTGGAAGCCAGTATACACAGCCCTGAATTCAGAATGAAACCAAGAAAACAGGACTGAAGTGAGATGAATTAATGTAGTGAGACAACCCCTTTAAGTGCTACAGTAGACCGGACTTGGTCACCTCTCCAGACATAACGCTATGGTGACAACCAAAAAAAGAGACCTCCGTGTGGGGGAAAATTGAAGCAACTGTTCATTAGGAGCTTCATACATTGTGTTTCCATGACTGTGCCCCCACACACAAGTCTGAGATGACTAATCCCAATGCCAGGCTGCAGCTGGAGTGATGTAAAGCTCCATGCCCTGCAGTGGAAATGCATTCTGAGAGGTGAAGGACCACTCTGCACCCACAAGCAGCATGATGGATGGACACAGCATTGGCAGGAGTGTACTGAATGAATGTGCTGTATAGCCTAAGTGCAAAAATATTCCCTCTCACATTTCCTAAACATGCCCATGGCTTCCAATCAGGGGCATAACTAGAATTCACGGGGCCCCATAGCAAAATGGGAAGGGGTCCCACCACCTGATGACAATAATCTGAAACAGCAGCATAGATGTTAATAATAACCACACTATATATCAGGGAGCCCTCATAGCAGAGCTAGAGAGCAGGAAGCCACCAACTACTTGTTCCCTACAAAAAGGAACAGTGTTCTTGCCCCTTTGTGGGCCCTTTCACCTTCTGGGCCCCATAGCAGTCGCTATAGCTGCTATGGATATAGTTATGCCCATGATTTCAATGTAAAAGTGATACAAGACACCCATATTTTCTGGAAAGAAATAAATGCAGCTCTAAGAGAGTGATGGTGCATGGTGGGAGTTGTAGTCTGAAATACCATGATGCACCATCACCCTGAACATACTCTATACATGAGTGTGAAAGGACTGTGGGGTAGGTGGACAGTGGTAGTAGATGGTAAGCAATCCCACCACCCACCCTCACTCTTCTGAGTATAGCAGGTTGAGACCACCCCAGGTTGGAGTCTGGGTGAAGAGCAAGGGAGACACCTCTGATAATCAAAGCAGAGTTTGTTCTTTGTAGGACCAGACTGGCCATGGGTTCCTGCACAAGTGCATATTATAAGTTAAATCATTTTGGACACCTAGGGCAAAAATGTTCCACCAAAGTGCATGATGTTATTATAGCCAGTGCAGTGTTGCAGCTGGACCCAATGTAGTTGCACTTTTTGCCTTATATTACACAAGCCGTAATTGAGCCTACATTTTTGGTGACAATGATTGGATGCGTCATAAATAGTGTTGCTTGAATAGCTCTCTGTTCGGTTCGAAAGCAGTTCAGCCAAATTTTTTATACAAATCCCATCAAAGCCTACAGCAGTAAAATTTGACACGCATTTTATGGCTTCTAGAAAGCAATTGTAGCAGCCAAATGTCTTCAATGGAACTACTGATGATCATTTAGGAAACATCTGGCGGGTTAGGGTTGTAGTTAGGGTCAGGGATAACTACAACCCTAACCCTGGAGTATTACATTGCCCAGATGTTCCTTAGAGTTAAGGTTGGAGTCAAGGCTAAGGTTGGACTGGCTTTAATCCCAACCCTGGAGCTTTACATTGCCCAGAGGATGCCCAAATATTCCTTAGGGTTAGTGTTGGAATTAAGGTTAGGGATAATTCTAGCCCTTAGGATGGAGTTTTACATTGCCCAGAGGTTGCTCAGATGTTCCTTAGGGTTAGTGTTGGAGTTAAGGTTGGGCTAACTCTAACCCCGCCCCTGGAAGTTTATGTTGCCAAGAGGTTGCCCAGATGTTCCCTAGGGTTAGGGTTGGAGTTAAGGTTAGGGTTGTGCTAACTCTACCCCTAACTCTGAAGTTTTCCAGATGTTGCCCAGATGTCCCCAGGGTTAAGACTGGAATCAGGATTAGGGTTGATTTTCTGACAATTTTCACCAAATTTGATTCTGACTGACCCAAAATGAGGAAATTTGGGAAAAATTTTACTTTGATCTAAATCCGAAGCAAAGCACTACTTATAAATGAAAGTCTGCTGCTGTTTTTCCTGGTTGAAGCTGGGTCTTGTAGTCTTAGGGCATGTCCCCACGGCACGGTTTTTCGGCCGGTTTTTCAGCCGGTTTGCGGTTTTTCAGACCGCCTGAAAAACCGTCCGAAAATGAGCACAATTGTGCTCTATGGAAAACCCGTGCAGCAGTCCCCACTGCACGGGTTTTCCGTCTGGCGGTTTTTCCACCCACGGTCCGGCCGCAAAACATTCTACATGCACATTCTTCCGTCCGGTTTTCGGACGGAATATTTGTAAAGGGTGGGGGAAGGGTGGGGCTTTTCTCTGCTCATGGTGGGAAAAGCCGCCCCTCCCCGCGGCCCCGTTGGATGGCCCAAAACGGGACAATACTGGCCGGAAAACCCGGGACGGCATTTGTCCTTAGGGGGACGAGCCTTAGAAAAATATGTCTTCACAAGGCCCTAAAAAAATAAAATGATTTTTGGCAAATTTGGTGTAGAACAAATTGATAGAAATCTCAATCCAGGAGCCAAGCGTCACACATGGTCATTGTCAAACTCTAGTAGAAGGCCTTTTCCCAGAAAATAAGTGGTTAGTATAGAGAAGATAAGCTCTATATCAGTGTTTCTCAACCCCAGCCCTCAGACCCAAAACAGGTCAATTTTTCAGGATCATCCAAAAAATCACTGACGAAATTTATCACCTGTTCAGGATTCCCCACAGAATGCACTGCCTAATTATATCACCGGGGGTTCAGACCCAATGAATGAAAACTGCCCCAAATTATATCACCTGTTCGGGGATCCCCACAGAAGCACTAAACCAAAAATTAATCACCTGTGTCAGGATCTCCAACAGAATGCACAAACCAAATTATATCACCTGTGTCGGGAATCTCCAACAAAAAGCACGACTATAATTTATCCCTTGTCAGATCTCCAACAGAATGCCTGACCAAATTTATATCCCTTTGCCCAGGATCCCAACAGAATGCACTGACCAAAATTTATATCACTGTGGTAATTTTCCAACAGAATGCACTGACTATAATATATATAGGTAGGTTTCCAACAGATTTGGACTGGCTATAACCATCCCCTGCAGTTACATTGCCCAGAGGATGCCCAAATATTCCTTGGGTTAGGTTGGAATTAAGTTAGGAAATTCTGCCTTAGGATGGATTTACATTGCCCAGGTTGCCAGAATCGTTCCTTAGGGTATTGGAGTTAAGGTTGGCTAACCTAAACCGCCCCTGGAAGTTTATGTTGCAGGGTCCCAATTCCTAGGTATAGAGTCTGAGTTAAGGTTAGGGTTGTGCTAACTCTCCACTAAACTCTGAATTTTCAGCTGTGCCGATCTCCCAAGGAAGACTGATCATGAATTTTAGACTTGGTTGATTTCACAGAAATTTTCACCAAATTTGATTCCTGCAGACCCAAAAGAAGGAAATTGGGCATAAATTTTCTTTGATCTCAAATCCGAAGAAACAGACCACTACTTTAATGAAAGTTGTGTCGTTTTTCCAGTTGAACTGGGTCTTGTATTAGGGCATTCCCCGGCGGTTTTCCGGCGGTTTTCCTAGCGAGTTTTGCGGTTTTCAGGACGCCCTAGAAAACCGTCCGAAATAGATATATTGCTTGGAATCCCGTGCAGCATACCATGCAGGTTTTCCGTCTGGGTTCCCCACCTCACGTACCGCAAAAATTTTACCCTGCACATTCTCCGTCAGTTTCGACGGAATATTGCAAAGACTTGAAGGCGGGAGGCTCTTTCTCCAATTCTCCGTGAAAACAGGATCCCGCGAATGGGGATGGCGAAAAAGCACCATAGCCCGGCAAATGGACGGAAATTTGTCTGTCTGGGGACGCCTTAGAAAACATATCGTCTTATCAAGGTCCATAAATATGCAAAATGATGTGCAAATTTGGTGTACAACTGTGATGAATCCAACAGGAGCCAAAGTACATATGGTCATTTGTCAAACTCTAGAGAAGGCTTTTCAGAAAATTAATGGTTAGTATAGAGAGTAAGCTCTAATCATGTTTCTCAAATCCAGTCCAAGACCACAACAGGTCATGTTTTCAGGATCTCTCACAGAATGCACTGACAATAATTATATCACCTGTGTCAGGATCTCCCACAGAATTCACTGACAATAATTATATCACCTGTGTCAGGACCTCCAACAGAATGCACTGACTTAATTATATCACCTGTGCGGAATTCTGAGGAATCTGACAATAATTACTGCCTGTATATGGGAAATCTGAGGTGCTTGTGTCTTAGGACTGGAGTTGAGAAACACTGCTCTATATCAATGCCCTTGACAGGATCCACAAGCCCATAGGGTTGTTTTGCTACGTTGTCCTCATCCTTCGGTCAACCAGTATATCGGCAATGTCCATCAACTGTATACACAGTAAACCCTGAATACTGTCGTACAGACTGTAGAGAAACTTCTGCCTTCATACTTCAGCACGGAAGGGGTTACCAGCATGAAACTTGCTTTGCTCAATCACTTATTAACAGTGTAGGGAAGAAATAGGAAGAGTGTGGATTGATTTATTGCTGTTGATACAAGAACAGTCAAAGTCTGCAGGCAGGTGGTCATTACGACAAACCCAATTCAGATGAACACACATTGATTATCTTTAATTTTCAGAACACTGTATATTGGGTAGAACAGGGAACAAATTAGTAGGTGCAGTAAGGACACAGATTTAAATATAAAACAAGTGGCGGCACGGAAATGTAGACTATTAAGAGAATGGTGACGCAATGGATGCTAATAGTGTCTAGCCGTGTTGGGTACATAAGCGTGATGTCAGTCATGCTGCTACTAGTAAGAAGATCTGATGTTGGTTCTACAGTAATAAACAGTGTAAAAAGATTCTAGTCGGTCTAAGTATAGTGGGAAGCTACTGGACCCCCAAGACAACTCAATGCCGGGGTCACCCAACTACCATGGTACTTTATGGTGTCCTTCTGTGTTTTAGAGACCAGTGTGGTGCAACAAATGTGTCTACACTTACCTTTCTTCAAATTTCATTAAGAACTCAAATTTTTCTGGATACTAATTCAATAGTTATCTTTACAGGTTAGCAAAAACCTCCAAAGGCTGCAATTCCCATCACTATCACTGGGTGACCACATATGGACACATGTATCATAAACAACTCACGAAAGAGTATTGCAAAATCATGTCTCTTTTAAAGGCTGAGCTTCTTGAGACAAAAAGAAATGTACGGAATAGCACATCTGTGTATGGTGAATCAGTTCTGAGTCTTACAAAGCAGATGCTGTACATTTTGGGTCATAAAGTACATGTTTTGGTGCAGAACCTCCAATCTATGACTAACTCATACACCTGAAAAAATAAATGGTGCCGTTTTATCAAAACTCCACTCTTCTTTATACAGACCTCTGTCTCTCAATCTAACTTCATAGGAAGTGTTTATTATCTTGAAGATCTTGAAGATCTTTATGGAAGAAAATAAAGCTTATTCCTTCAGCAGTAAAGCTTCATCCTTGCTTATCACTCTCTGTTACTATTTCTAATGGTCACATGCCACAAGGGAAATTAATAATTAGTCTGTTCTTTTACTGTGTGAAATGGCCTTGGAGGGTAAAAGTGAAACAATTGCATCTCAGTGGTATACTCTACACTTTCCTAGTGCTGCCTTAATACAGCCACTAGAACTGTACTTTAATCAGGTTTCTCACTTTCAAACACTTGCCAGCCCTCCTCCAGCTAGTCAAAATAATACACAAATATGTCCTTCCTTTTCTCTTAGCCCAACACATTCTGAGATGACCAACTTTGAAAAAAAAAAAAAACTTAATGATTTAATGATGCTCTGTCGGGAGTTATTTATGCTATATGTGTCTTCATGTACCCGCCCAGTGGCTGTGAGCTAGGTTGCAGTCTGTTGAGGTGAAATATTAAATTTGTATTGTTAAAGGGGTTTTCCCACTGGCCAACTATGTCCCGATTCATCAGTGCCATTCAGGGGCATCGCTAGGCCATTTTATCCGGGGTTTGTCCCAGATAAAACGGCTGCTGCCCTGATCCTGTTCTGGACCAGAGCACTTGACCTGCTCAATAAAAACACTACTGTTGCGCTACGCGACAGTAAACTTACCTACCTATAAATGGGTGCCTATCTGACTATGGAGGAGACCTTTATACATGTCTAACTATGAGGAGACCTATATACCTGCCTAAGTATGATAGGACATATATACCTGTCTAACTGAGTGGACCTATATACCTGTCTAACTATGAGAGGACATATGTATCTGTCTAACTATGAGGGGACCGATATACCTAACAATGAGGGGACCTATGTACCTGTATAACTATGAGGGGACCTATATATCTGCCAAGGGGTGCCCATAGTGCAGTATGGGCAGTACTCCTGTCAGGGACCCTAATCACAAAGGGGCTCTCTGATATGTTAGAAAATAGGAACTAGTAATGGGTGGGGGCCCCATTTGATTTGGATTTATGGGGCCCTGAAATGGTAAAGAGATGACTGATGGCAGCCCTGTACCTGCCTAACTATGAGGGGACTTATATACCTGCCTAACTATGAGGGGAACTATATACCTTCCTAACTAAGGTTGGTACTTATGTACATATCTACCTAAGAGGGGGACCTACTTACCTGGATACCTATCTAAGAAGGGGACCTATATACCTACCTATTGAGGGGACATATATAACTACCTACTGACCAAGGGGGGCTATAAATCTACTTAATAAAAACACTACAAAAATGATGACAGTACTAAAGTCATGGCTGTGGCTTATCTTCTGGGGGTGCAGGGGATGGAGTTTAGGCTACACAATATGACCCTCGGGGTACGGGCCACAACCGCCACAACACAAACTCCATGGGGTTGATCCTCTTCTTTCCCCCCTCCCTTCAGGAAATTGTGTTGTGCCTGTTAGCTGTGGCTCATACCCCCTCCTACAAAATACAGCTCCCATCTATCATTTCATAACCCCCCCACCTATCACCCCATGAGGAGTTTGCACATAAATAAGGAACAGGTAAGGAGCTACAGGAAAAGTGAGAATTTCTAAGATGTGTGTGGTAAATTCTGTAGAGACGAGTCGTGGCCGGGAGAAGTCATCGAGGCGATCTGGGCCGAAAGGAAAAAAACAGAAGATGACCTCCCTGATCAGAGAAGACGTCACCTGTGAGTCACTGCCTGTAACTACACTATAATTACTAGTATGTCTGTAGAGCCTGTGTACGACTGGTAGTCACTATGTGGTGCTCGCATGTGGTCATGGTCTGGCAGTATTATTTGGTCCTTAGACAGTGGTAGAATTGGAGTTGATGGTCTTGGTATTGTGGGATGTTTTTAGTAACAGTATGACGGTAATACGTGTGGTGTACCTGCTCCATGCACAGGTGTATTATCTGGTGACCATATTATTTAGAGGTTTTATACTATTGTACATATATCAGAGGTTTTGAGAAGGCAATAAAATGGGGGCATTACTGGTTCTTACAAATGCCACTTTCAGACGTGAGGCATTGCACCACTTGTCTTAACATTTGCACTCCCAGTGCTATTGAATAATCATTATACTGGGTACATCCGCATTGGCAATGTTTGGAACTCCTTGGTCCTGTCAGCCCATAGTGATAAGAATGGTTGTCAGGACTGCAGATTAAACATCTCTGAGCCAACTGTCCAACAAAGTCTCCTTGTAACAAACAGTTTATTAAGTGTAAATGAAAGGGACACATGCGGCAAATAGAAAAAAGATGAGAAGCGTGTTCTCACAAGTCAATGTTCCAGGGCTGCTGTACCTGCCCTGGAGCAATGATCAACTGAGTTCACGCTGTGAAGGCTGGGAGGGAATGTGCAGGTGTGGAATTGTGCATTTCCAAGTATCTGTTCATCATGGAAGATCTGTCATCTGCACAAGCTCTCCTGCAGCAACATTCAGATTTCTCTGTCAATGAGCTGTAAACTATAAGAAGCACAAGAAGACAAAAGCAACAGAAGGATACGACTACTACTTTTTTCAGGGACAATTTTTTTTATTTTTTTTATTTGGGCCTTCCCATGTCAATTCTTTGAGATGGGAAAACCTCTTTACGGTAAGGGTGCTCCCATTTGTACATTTATCAAAGAGATTTGGCTATGAAGAAAGACTCTTCTTCTAGTGGCATCCATAGACAGATGAGGGCCCCAGATTTAAGTTGGCTCCAGAATGTCTTAGATACACCTCCACTCCTTTTTCATAAAATCTGGCTCAATTCCTCACAACTTGATTGCTTACTATGCTGTTTCTCTTCAGAGCGAAGTCCTACGAAAGTTCTTGCCTTCTATTTGAGAATGACCAAAAAATTGCTTAAAAAATTATCGAAAAGATCCCAGTCCACATACACAAAGCAAAAAATCCAGTAAGACACTGGTAGGTAGACTCTTTCCATAAATGTATGAGAAGTCATTAGTATCACATTTTGGGGTGTCCAACTTTCGAAAACTAAACCATAATAATATTAGTTTGAGAAAATGGAATATCAGTTACTGGCAGACTTATAATACATTTTTTAAAAGATTTGGATTTAGTGGCTTTCACATGAGGACTGGGATCTTTCTGAGAATTTTTCAATTTTTTTTTAAACCATATACTTTTTCTTCTGGACTTTATTTGGAGAGAACGTGTCTCCTGCAGGTCCTGTGCAGCACCAAAGTCTATGTGTGTATAAGTGTTGCAAATCTCACCACCAGTGTCAGACTGGGGTCCATGTGGCTCATCTGTAAAGCGGATTCTTGGGGCCCATCTTAAATGCGGAATCTTGGGGCCCACCAGTAAAGCTGATTTTTGGGGTCACCAGTAAAGCTGATTCTTGGTGCAAACCAGCTGAGTTCATTCCTGGGACCCACAAGTGAAACTGATTCTTGGAGACCACCATAAAGCTGATTCTTGGAGACCACCAGTTGAGTTCATTCTTGGGGCCTACCAGTAAAGCTGATTCTTGGGGTCTCCAGTAAAGCTGATTCTTGGTGAACTGGTGGGTTCAGTTATGGGGCCAGTTCTACAGTATATCTTCTGTACAAGATTACATATACTGCATTCACCTCTTGCACTGCACCTCTTGGTTTCTGACTCTATTCTCTGCCTTGGTCCTTCAAAGAAACCAACCATGCCCAGGGGCCAATGTAGGTTTTCTCTACTCGCCTGTGGGCTTGTCTGAGTCTGCTCACAACATGATAAGGTTAGCATCCAGTTTTAGAAATCATATTTATATTTTTTACTATTGTATCATACAAGGAAGCACTTAGGGTGACGTGTATAAACGTGGCGCCGATTTGCCAGTTCTGCCTCTGTTTTTAATAGTGTACAATCCGACAATATGTACGAGAGTTTATATGCATCAGGTTCTGTCTTAGCCATGATACTTTGAAACTGTTATGGATGTGTACGACAGTTTCACGCCAAACTTTGGCACTTTCTGGTGCTTCGTACGATTCTAGCGTGACATGCCGATGCATCTTTGGCGCATTCAAAAGTGTCGTGTCTGGCAAAGATTGTGCCAAATCTTGGAATACGACAGGTCATATATCTATAGAACAGGGCTATGACAGTTCGTTTGGCTCAAGGCAAGCCAAAAAATGGTGCACCCAGTTCATACATGTTTTTTTGGGATTCTAATTGCAAATGGGATAAGACCACCCAGGACTGTGCCCCTTTCTCCAGTGACCCCAATAGGAATGCATGCCCTTGTGCCGATACAATAGCAGGATATTTATTGCTCAGTTTCTCATGGGCTTTGGCAGGGAGGGGGTTACAGGGTAACAGTTCTGGCATTTTCTAAGCAATGCTGCAGACTCATTGAGGAGACCGTCATGTTATGGTCAAGAGAAAATAGAAAGGTCCAGCAGGAAACATGTGGCCAAGTCATCTACAAACCTGTGTGACTGATAATTTCATAGACTGAATGTGAATAGGAGCAAGCATTGCCTGGTTACAGCATGTGACATATGGCTGCAGCATGATCGAGGAGAATTAACAAGACAGACGGCTTGGCTGCAGCGACGGTGACGCGCCTGATGCTGCTCAAACCTTCACTGTAATATTTCTGAGCTAATTAGTCAACTGATTCCTAAATCTCTGCACAATGTATCTCAGGAATCACGCTACAGAGAGACTGAGTCATTGCTCCTCTTTAAATATTTGTATGCAGTCGAGGTGACCCCCTGATCCATTGTTTTTATCTGCTGAGGCATTGTTGGTTTACATATGTCTCATTCGTGAGGCTGCTCTTTGCGTGGGATATGTCCGTAGAGATCTATGAATGAGTCCAATCTGCCGTATATCAGAGCTGAATTTGTCTTTTAACTCTTCAAGGTTGTGTTATTTACAATAACTGTAATACCAGTCCCCCGCCGCTGCCACTTCGAGCTCCTTGGTGATCCGCTCCTCTTCACATCTGGCTTCTCATCCCACCACTGAGGAGAGACAAGCACAGGAGCCTCTACTCTATGTCAGGATGAAAACCCAGAAGTATATTGGAACAGAGGAACTCTTGAGAGGCAGCAACCAGGGATGACTAGGTTTTTTAAAAAAATTTTGTGCCCACCTTGTCTCTACTTTCATAGAATTATTATTATTATTATTAGTCAGTCGCAGGACCGTCAGGCCTGTCATCGCTTTCTCAGTTCCCTGTGTGTCTCGTTACTGAACAGTGTCGCCAATCTGTTCTTCAGTGTTTATCACTGACTATCTGCCTCTCAACATCGATGTTTTTGGACTTAGTCTGGACCCATTCAACTTCTGGGTGTCCAAACTGGATGAATGGCCTGAGTTTGCTCGCCAGAAGTTTTATCCTGCCCAGCAGCCAGCGTTATCTCGGAACGCACATTCAGCACAGCTAGTGGGGTGATAACTGACAAACGTATCCGTCTTTCCCCTGATAATGTGGATCATTTGACATGTATAGAAATGAATCAAGCGTGAATCTCTGACCTTTTTGTTGCCCCGGTTGCTAATGTCACTGACTAGTAAACTGTAGCACGTCTTCTTGACAATGTGAAATACACATTTAAACTACGCTCCATCTCATGTCTGTAGTTACCGTGCCTGCTGCTTCTTCAAATTGTACTCTACTGCTGCCAACAGCTAGACTTACAACTCTTACGGCTGAATTTATTTAGAAATATACACTTGTATGACCTTGATGTGCACTGCATACACCTCTTATTCCTCCTCCTTGTATCCCTCCAAATCTTTATTTTTTAAATGCCTCCACCTGTACTACCACCAAATGTACAGTATTAAGTCCTGTTATCCTGAAACTCGATGTTTCTCATTGGCCTGTTCTTGCTTCCACCAATGGTACTGATGCCTAATCTTGTTGAAACGGAACCCCCATGTTCCCCATTGCCATGTTCTCGCTGCCACCAATGGCACTGCCGTCTAATCTAGTCTGACCGGAACCTCTATGTTCCTCATTGGCATGTTCTTGCTGCCACCAATGGTACTGCAGTCTAATCTAGTCGAACCGGAACCTCCATGTTCCCCATTGGCATGTTCTCGCTGCCACCATTGGTACTGCCATCTAATCTAGTCCAGCCTGCAATGGCGTAAGTTCAAGTTCTTGGGCCCTGGTACAAAAAATGAAATGGTGCCCCCCTGTTTCCAGGGCTGCCATCAGTTATCTATGAACCATTTCAGGTTACTAGAGCCAAATCAAATGGGGCCCCTTACCACCTACTAGTTCCTATTTTGTAAAATATACATGGGCCTCTTTTGGATTAGGGCCCTTGACAGGAGTACTGCCCATACCGCCCTATTGGCACCCATGCCAGTTACCATGCGGCATTTCCAATACTGGTGTCTTCTTGTGTGTTAAAGGGGCTTTTGGGCCCCCTCAGGATGCAGGGTCCTGTAGCGGCTGCTAACGCTGCACCCCCATAACTACACCCCTGCCAGCTGAACCTCCATGTTCCCTGTTGGGATATTCTTGCTGCCACCACATATATCACATGTACAAAGCTTGCAAGCAGAGGCGTAACTTGAAGTTCTTGGGCCCTGGTGCAAAAAGTGAAAGGGGGATCCTGCCACTTACCATGTGGCATTTCCAATACTGGTGTCTTCGTATGTGTCACAGGGGCTTTTGGGCCAAGTTTATGAGCACTGGGTTAGGGATCACGAGATTTGTAGCAAATGATAATAATGTCCCAATAATTATTTCATGTTACTGCGTTCTTAAATATAAAATGTCGCCGGTGACCATTTCTAACGTTGCAATGACAATTACTAAATACCTGCCTCTGCTCCTGCAAACCCCCCGAGGACTTGCTCTATTATTATTAACCTGACAAAGGAGTTTTTGTCTCCACATGCGAAGTGGCAAATATATGAGCAACGAATTACTCTGGCTTAGCAACATTTTTAATTAAAGCACTTCTTAAACTTAATGGACCATGATGAAGCTCTTGGCATGGTTACTCGAGGGTATAAAACTTTGCAAAACTTCTTAATATAAATCTACCAAAAAAAAAGATTTAAAAAATCAAATTAGTCTGCAAGATCTTTTTATTCCGAAATTTACTTAAAAAAAGAAGAGTAGATTTTTTTTGATAAATAAAAAAATCTCTCTTTTAAAAACCAACTTTAGACACTCGTAACATTGCCCAGGGATATATTAACCTATTAAGGATGCTGCACATTTTTCTGTTTTCTTCTTGGATTATAAAAGCCATAACTTTTCTATTTTCAATAATAATGCAGTACCACTTTTTATGACATTTTTCCACTTTTTTTTTTCCATTTTTGGAATTTATTTTACTTATTTTTTTCCTGTAACAAAAATTCCATAGAAATGCAATAAAATAACAGTATTGTTTACATTAATTGTTAATTGTTATTAATTCATTAAATTCAATCTAATTATTTTTTAAGTGCCATTTGAAAAATATATTCATGACTGCCATTGTTTTTTGTGGGATTTTTTGCAATCATCAGAATACTCAATATTAAATTATGTTTTGCATATAACGGTGGAAGCCGGGTATGTGGATCCTCTGGGTCACCGTGACAGATGGAAATGCAAATCACACCAGGGAGCGGAGTCTAAGAGGCCCCTGATCTTCACTGGAGTCTGCTGCAGGCCAAACGGAAACCCTCAAGTCGCTAACCCAGATGTGGCTACTTGTGGTGACAGCCGAAGTGCTGGATGTAGGATTGTGGAGTAGGCAGAGGTGATGGCTCACAGGCAGGTAGTAACTGAAGACAGATAGCAGGAACCGGGACATCTGTAACAGATGGCAACCAGAGGTCAGGATCAAGGTGGAGACATCCACCATCCAAACTGACCCAGAGTACAGGAAGGAAGTTCCTTAAGTCCCAGGTGGCGAAAAGTCATTGACCATTGTGTTCCGTCTCTTTAAATATTGGCAAGCCAGTGCAAGCGCGCCATAGGGGAGCGCATGCGCGCAGGATGCCGACAGCAGCAAGGACAGGAGCAAGGACAGGTGAGTACATGACAGGGGAGGAAAGGGGCCTCAACAGAGACATGGGCATGTCCACACTCCGAAGTGGGGACCACGGCATAGACCGTGATATAGCACTTATTAATGGGTTGGATATCTAGAGGACATCTACTATAGCTGTACTTTTTATGAGTTATGAGTCAAGTTATAAGTCAAGTCGGAGGCCGCTGGAGACCATGTTGCAGAGGCCAACATGACTGTTTTGTGGGGACCCAGGTTCATACTTAAAATATTACATTAACAATTAAGTGTTCAGAGAATTCTTAAAATCGTTATAAGGACCCGGTTGTGTTACTGTGACGCCTGAATTCACCAGTATTAAAGGTAGATGAGATGATCTTGATTTTAAGGAACCAACAAGAGCATTTACTGTATACTGTAGGCAGGAGCGTAACTAGAAATCAAAGGGCCCCATAGCAAAAGGAAGTGGACCCTGAACACCTGAAGACAGGAAACTTAAAAAAGAGCATAGGCACCAATAATTAAATGTATAAATAATACTGCCTTATAATATGAAATAATAAAACTGCTATATATTGTAGAAATATTAAATATATAAATAATACTGCTTTTTATTATAGAACTTTTCAATACTACTGCCATATATATAAAATAAAACAATAAGGTTATGTTCACACAACGTTTTTCAGATCCGATTTTCGGACCCAAAACGGATACAAAAAACGGATCTAACAATGTGCAGTTTGATTCACATTGGTTTCATTGTAAAATACGCATCGCCGTTCAGATGAGTGACCGCCGATGCGTGTTTACTTGCGTGTTTTCGAGGTGCTTTTCGGATCCGTTTTAAGAATTAACATGTCAATTCTATTTGCGTTTTACGCAAGTGAAATCCCCATAGGAAACAATGGAGTGCGCTTCTGGACCCTGAAAAAAAGATCCAAAAGCGCAATATACTTTTAGGTACGTTTTGGATGCACTTTTCATACGAAAAGCGCATCCGAAAAACGCAATGGATTAAAATTTGAAGTTAGAGTGTAATACACTAAATCGGCCCCTAGAGGTCTCATTTGATCTAGAAGACCTGTTTGAACTTTGGTAACCTAATGACCTATGTTAGGTAGTAGTGTAAGAGGAAGCCCACTAGGGGGAGGTAACAGCATTTTACATGTGTTTCAAAAGTGGTTAGGTAGTAAGTGAGGAAGCCCAGTAGGGGGAGCTAACATCATTTTACATGTGTTTCATCTTATAAATCACTTTTTATATATATTGAATGGTATAGAATGGGTGTTTATAAAAATTATAGAAGTTTTTAATAATAAATTTATTAATGTTTTTGTTTATTATAGAATTTTGAGTGGTTTTAGTATAATACTAAAACCTCTCAACATTCTATAATAAACTATTTATCTAAAACATTAATAAATTTATTATTAAAAACCTATAATTTTTATAAAAACCCATTCTATACTTAAAAACTGTTTTTACATCATTCAATACACAATAAAAACGCATCCAAAAAACGCATCCAAAAACGCATGCAAAACGTATCCAAAAGCAGCTGCAGCTGCGTTTTTGGGTACGTTTTTTGGATGCAGTTTTCAATGAGTATTTCTTCTGGTGAAAAACGGATCCAAAAATGGATCCAAAACGTTGTGTGAACATACCCTAATTGATACCGTTATATATTATAGAACATTCAAATAATATTAAACCTTCAAATAATACCGCCAAATATTATAAGACCTGATATTTATTATAAAACCTATAAATTATACCGTCATATATTGTAGAACCTATAAATTTTCCTGCCATATAGTATACCAGAACAATCAGTGCCCATAACAACCAATCAAAGCTCATAGAAACCAATCAGAGCTCATAGTAACCAGAGCCTATAACAACCAATCAGTGCTCATAGTGACCAATCAGAGCCCATAGCAACCAATCAGAGCTTATAGCAACCAATAAGAGCCCATAAAACCAATCAGTGCCCATAGTGACCTATCAGAGCCCATAGCGACCACTCAGAGTTCATAGTAACCAATCACAGCCCATAGCAACCAATCGGAGCTCCTAGCAACCAATCAGAGCCATAGCAACCAATCAGAGCTCAGCTTTTATTTTTCCAGAGCCCTATATGAAAAGAAAGCTGAGCTCTGATTGGTTGCTATGGCCAAACAGTTTTAGTACTAGACAGCTTTCATACATAAGGTCCATTGTGTGAACCTATCTTGTGGGCCCCTGAGCAGCTGCCATAGTGACGTTCATGACTTTAGGTTAAAGGGATTGTCTATTAAAAGAAAATTACAATGGGGTAAAAGAAGCAACAAAAAAAACTAAACAAAAACTTATCTAGATGCCCCTGCCACTATCGCTCTGGAGATCCGCTCCTTTTGACTGCCGGGTTCTCGTACTGACACCGTGGAGATGCTAGCACTGCATTGATTTACAATAGAGTGCAAGTTCCTACAGCATGGAAGGACAAGAACCCGGAAGTGAAGAGGAGCGGATCACCGACAAGCTCCAGAGAGGCAGCGGTGAAGACAGATAAGTTTAATTTTGTGTACATTTTTAGTGCAATTTTCATGTAATTTTTGGAAAGCCCCTCTAAGATTTAGAAAGCAAAAGCCAGAAGCCCGGGGCTGAGCATGTCCAGGCAAGTAACCAGCGATGAAGACGGCTCGTGGCCCTTTTTATCATACAGATGACATCCCCTTCTTATTACCGCAGTTAAAGGTGTTGACTTTCTGCTAAACGTTAGCTCCATTTGATGGCAAATTTGTGTGCGCACAGAAGCAAAACTTTGTTGTGTTTTTTCTTTTTTTTTTTTTTCAGCACGAATGGAAGGAGCAAATAACCCATTCAGTTTTGATTAATGCAGATAGACTGCATGTAATACTTTGCATCATTTTAATGCGGCTGGGAGACCATCTTTCCAAGCATGCAATCCTCACAAAGAATTCATTTCTGAAAGGTGTTATGAGAAAATTATTAAGAGGAAGAAATGCATTTCAATCTTATTAAGTCTTCCTTCAGATGGATGAATGAGAATGAAAATTTGCCTTGATTTCTGGGAGAGTTAATGGTCTGTATTCTTTCATTAAGGAAGAAAGACGGTTGAAAAAATAGGCACTTGTTGTATTTTAATACGCTGACTTTTAATTAGAGAAGTCGACGCATTTGAAACTCAGGAATATCTAACACAAAAGATTTTATATTTAACAAAGGCAGATGACAGATGAACCAGATATCAAATTGTTGAGCAGATTTGACAGACTTCATAAAATTGCATGCAATTGTGCACTGACCAGTCATAGAATTAAAGCCACCTGTCATATATTAGACCGATCCCTCTTGTGCCACCAAAACAACTCTGACCTCTTGAGCCCTGGACTCCACACGACCTCTGTTGGTGTCCTATGGTAGCAGTCACCTACTGTGCCGCCAAAAAAACTCTGACCTCTTGAGCCCTAGACTCCACAAGACTTCTGTAGGTGTCCTATGGCATCTGTCACCTACTGTGCCACCAAAACGTCTCTGACCTTTTGAGCCCTGGACTCTACAAGACCTCTGTAGGTGTCCTATAGTAGCAGTCACCTACTGTGCCACCAAAACAACTCTGACCTCTTGAGCCCTAGACTCCACAAGACCTCTATAGGTGTCCTATGGTATCAGTAACCTACTGTGCCACCAAAACAACTCTGACCTCTTGAGCCCTGGACTCTACAAGACCTCTGTAGGTGTCCTATAGTAGCAGTCACCTACTGTGCCACCAAAACAACTCTGACCTTTTGAGCCCTGGACTCCACAAGAACTCTGTAGGTGTCCTATGGTATCAGTCACCTACTGTGCCCCTGAAACAACTCTGACCTCTTGAGCCCTGGACTCTACAAGACCTCTGTAGGTGTCCTATGGTGTTAGTCACCTACTGTGCCACCAAAACAACTCTGACCTCTTGAGCCCTGGACTCCACAAGACCTATGTAGGTGTCCTATGGTACCGGTCACCTACTGTGCCACCAAAACGTCTCTGACCTTTTGAGCCCTGGACTCTACAAGACCTCTGTAGGTGTCCTATAGTAGCAGTCACCTACTGTGCCACCAAAACAACTCTGACCTTTTGAGCCCTGGACTCCACAAGAACTCTGTAGGTGTCCTATGGTATCAGTCACCTACTGTGCCCAGAAACAACTCTGACCTCTTGAGCACTGGACTCAACAAGACCTCTGTAGGTGTCCTATGGTGTTAGTCACCTACTGTGCCACCAAAACAACTCTGACCTCTTGAGCCCTGGACTCCACACGACCTCTGTAGGTGTCCTATGGTATCTGTCACCTACTGTGCCACCAAAACATCTCTGACCTTTTGAGCCCTGGACTCTACAAGACCTCTGTAGGTGTCATATAGTAGCAGTCACCTGCTGTGCCACCAAAACAACTCTAACCTCTTGAGCCCTGGACTCAACAAGACCTCTGTAGGTGTCCTATGGTATCAGTCACCTACTTTGCCACCAAAACAACTCTGACCTCTTGAGCACTGGACTCCACAAGACCTCTGTAGGTTTCCTATGGTATCAGTCACCTACTGTGCAACCAAAACAACTCTGACCACTTGAGCCCTGGAATCCACAAGACCTCTGTAGGTGTCCTATGGTATTAAGTACCATGGATCAGACTTGTTATCCAGCACATTCCACAGATGCTTGATCAGATTGAGATCTGGGAAATTTGGAGGCAGAGTCACCCCTAGACCTTTTTGTCCTGTTCCTCATTCATGGACAGTTTTTGCAGTCTTGCCCCAGGGGGCATTGTCCTCCTGAAAGAGACCCCTGCCATGAGGGATCCCACGGCCAGGAAGGTTGGACTTGGTCTGTACACTTGTAGGTAGGTGGTACGTGTCACAGTAACATCCACATGATGCCAGGACCGCCCCGCCCCAGCAGAACATTGCCCATCAAACTGCCTCTGCCATCTTGTCTTCTTCCAGTAGTGCATCCTGGTGCTATTTCATCCCTAGGTAAGTGACGCAAATGCACCCAGCTGTCCATATGATGCCAGGACACTAGGATTCCAGCAAAAAATTGAAACATCACGCTGCCTCTGCCATCTTGTCTTCTTCCCATATTGCATCCTGGTGCCATCTCTTCCCCAGGTAAGTAACGCACAGACACTTGGCCATCCACATGATGGAAAACGTGATTCATCAGACCAGACTGCCTTCTTTCATTGTACATATTACAGTTCTGATGCTCAAGTGTTCAATGTAGATACTTTGGTGGTGGACAGAGGGCAGAGTGGGCCCTCTGACCGGTCTGTGGCTCTGGGTCCCGAATAAAGCAAGGTGCCATAACCTGTGTCTGGACACCTTTCTTTCATCGCCAGCAGGAACTTTTTCAGCAACTTGTGCTACAGTAGTTCCTCTGTGGGATTGGATCAAATGGCCTAGCCTTCACTGATCAATGAATCTTGGGCTCCCATGACCCTGTTGTTGGATCAACAGCTGCCCTTTATTGGAGCCCTTTTGGTAGATATTAACAACTGCATACTGGGAATGGCCCATAAGACCTGCCATTTTGAAGATGTTTTTGGATCAGTCGTCTTTGGCGCTTGTCTCAGTTGCCCAGATCCTTACAGTTGCTCATTTTCCTTGCTTCTAACACACTATCAAGAACTGATTGGTCACCGGCCACCTAGAACATTCCCCTCCTGACAAGTGCCATTGTCACTAGATAATCAATACTATTCACCTTTTATATTACTCTTATGGTTAAATAGTACAAATCCCTAGAAGCTCCATTTTACAGAACCTTTTAATACTACAATCACCTGGAGTAAAATCTGAATTTCTATCCATAATAATTATATAGATTCCATGATGTAGGACATCCCATAAGGCTATACCCAATTCCAAATTTTAATGGTGGTGAAATGCTAAGCTCACACATCCATCTATCAATCCATCCATTAACCTTCCAACCCATCTAGCTATCCATCCGTCCATCCATCCATCCGTCAATCCATGCATCTATCCATACATTTGTCAGTCCATCTAGCCTTCGTTCATCCAGCTATTCACCCACCAGTGCATTCACCTGTCCATTTATCTACTCATCCATCCATTTATCTATCCATCTTCCCATCAATTCCATCCATCTATCCATCCTTTTATCCAGGTTTACTACATACATAAGCCTATTCATTAAAACTCAGCATTACTTGGGTATACGTCTGTTCTAGTGTTGATCGAACTGTTCTATAAAAGTTAAGTTCTAGTAGAACTTCTCGAATTTTTAGAATTCGAACCGAACATTGTACTGTTCGTTTGAGTAAAGTTCTAGTTCTAGACGCCATTCTCAGTTTAGTTTTCAGCGGCTTTCTGAACTTTTGCCGCCATCCAATCACCTTTCTGTACTTTTGTCACCATCCAATCACCTTTCTGTACTTTTGGCGGCCATCCAATCAACTTTCTGCAATTTTGGCGGCCATCCAATCACCTTTCTGTACTGTTGGCGGCCATCCAATCAGTGCAGAGTACAGAGAAGTGTCAAAAACATCATCGCTGAGGTGTAGGGCTCCCATTGGCTGCTAAAATTACATGACTAAGTTATATATATATTTCACTGTATTGCATTCTGAACTCCATTTTCAGCTCACACTCTGTACTGTACAGACTGCTCTTCTTTAGATAGCATTTTCATCTCCATAGACATCAATAGTTAGGGAGTTTGGCATTGCTGGCTGCATCTTTCCCACACCCAGAAGCTGTTATTTGGTGATATTTGCAGGCTCACATAACACCTAACTCTCACATACATGAATATACAGTATATTATACAGAGTGCTTGGATTTGCTAAATCATACTCGGTGTCCAAAAGTTCTGATTTTGCAGTTTTGGAGGTTTAGTAATTTATAACACATCGTCTCCAAATCTCCTATGTGTCACAGGGGCTTTTGGGCTCCCTCAGGATGCAGGGCCCCGTAGCAGCTGCTACCGCTGCACCTCCTATAGCTACGCCCCTGCTTGCAAGCTGTCCTCATCTTCTCAGTTAGGCATTGAAAGGAATGAAGTATTTTAGCCTCTCTATTTTTTTCTGTCACTCTTAGGGGCCGTTCACATGGCTTATTTGGCCGCGGATTGGCGCCGTACTGTGCGCCGGATTTGCGCTGCAGTACGGCGCCAATCCGTCGCAGTAATTACGGTAATCCACCACTCTCATAAAGAACAGTGGATTCCGTCACTCCTACCCGCTTGGCGAATCCGCCGGGCGGGGAGAAAGTGACATGCACATTATCCAGGCGCAATACGCGCCGTGGATAATGGAAGTCTATGGGGCCGGTGGGCCGCACCCCCGCCCCGCCCCCGCACCCGCCCCTTATTCAAGCCGGAATTGCGAGCGCTATCCGGCTTGAATAAGCCGTGTGAACCGGGGCTTAGAGCCAAATTGTCTTCACTAAGTTGTTCCCCGTATCCAGGTTACTGTTATGGATGGTAATTCCAGCTTCTCCTCACCTGTATAGGTATAAAAATTAACCAGAACATCTTCTCCCATTGACTTTAATGGGGTTTGAGTTCTAGTTAGAATAGATCCTCGAACTGAACATTCTAAAGTTTGAGGCTCTAATCGAACTAGAACTTTTTACTGCTCGCTCATCTCTAGTATGTTCCCATCATGCCAGTCTTTTAAGATTGTCCTGAAAATAAATGTTGTTTCCACTTATTATGGATCTAATTTTTGCAAAATATAAGTAATATTATTCCAATCTACAACACTCCCTCTTTATTTTCTGGCAATTAGATATTTCTTTGCTGAGAAATGTTATGAAGGACTTTCTGCTAATCCTTGGTAGAAGAGAAGGTAACATTGTTCTTTGTGCTAGATTTTCTGTAGTTAGGGAACCCTGTGTCAGTTTATGTGACCCATGTGGGCCTGTGTCCCCCACTGTTCAAGGGTCTCACTACTGCCAAATGGACTCCCGGTAAGTTATGTATCCCACTGACTCTCACCTTCTTTACTCGTGGACCAATGGTATTACCAAAGACTGGAAGTGAGATGTGGTACAAGGACTGCCTGATTTATGTGACCATAGAAGACTATGGAGATACAGTTCAAGATTTCTAAGTCTCTTTTTCAGGCAAAAGAACTGACTATTCTCTGACTAATGTATTGGCATAATACATTGATTCCCAAATAATACTGCTATATACTGCTGATAAAGGTGTCATCTCACTATATTGTTTCACAGAGCTAAAAGCAGCTTTAGATTAATGTTTCCTGTCACTTCATGGTCAGGCTGTGGGTGTTTGCTATAGCAGCAATTAGCATAGTAGCTCCGTATTCACAGCTTTTCTGATTGCACTGACAGGAGAGCAGAGGATCTTATCTGTGAGCTTTGAAGCTCTCTGCTCTAAAGTAAATAAGTAATTCATTTCCTTTGTTTTTTAGAGATAGCACACTCTGTTCTCAAGCTGTCAGCATCCTGTGTGCCAACCTGTGTTGAGGTCACTCCCTGATATCAGATAACACAAAGAACAAAGAGAACAGGGGAGAGCAGGAAGGTCACCATAGAAACCTGAGTGCTCTCAGAGCAGATGCAATCTCTCTTATCTCCTCAACAAAGCATAATAAACGAAGCAACATATTTGGAAAAAGTCTTCATTTACCGTTCCTTACATATTGAAAGCTAATCTTTGTAGCAAGACAACTCTTTTAAGGTTAAACTCAATCTAGGATGAGTAACATGGTATCAGCAGGAAACCAGGGCTCCTGAGTTGCTGCCCAATTTGCCACCTTTTAAACCAGACCTAGAGACATTTCCATCCTCTAGTGCATCTTAATACACCACTTGTGATTTTACTTTTTCTACCTCAACATGGTTTTGAGGTCAATTTCTATATTTTTGTCATTATGAGTAACAATAAATTAATTCAGACCTCAATTGCTATTTTCACAGCAGTCATATCATTTCCACCTTACTTGCTGTAACCATTGAATTCATAATCAATTTAATTTCACTTACTGGTTTTTATTACAAGAAAAGCAAATTACATGATATGATATCACAATCAATTTATTTGTCATAATATTTATCAGCCTAAATGAGGACATTAAAGTATTGAAATTCCTAAATAGTTGTATTACAAGCTATATTTCTTGGCGGTGCCTGACGATTAATTAAGAAATAACTAATTGCCAGAAAATAAAGAGGGAGGGCTGTGGATGGAAATCATATTGTTCATATTGCAAATGAGATTCAGAATAAGTTGAAGCAACATTTTAAGGACTATCTTAGAAGACTGGCATGATGGGAACAGGGGTATACCCAAGGAATGCTGAGATTTAATGAATAGTCTTATGTATGTAGTATACCTGGATAAAAGGATGGATGGATGGATGGATGGAAGGATGGGTGGAATTAATGGGAAGTTGGATGCATAAATATTTGGATGAATAAATACGTGGACAGGTTACATAGTTACATAGTATGGTTGAAAAAAGACACGTGTCCATCAAGTTCAACCAAGGGTGGGGAAAATGTGGGTGAAGGGAGGGAGACAAGGATTTTAAGTCCAGCCTCCCACTGGTGATTGCTCTGGAACCCATAAGGCAAGAACCAATCTGCTCCAGGGAAGACCCCATCTCTGACTTCAGAGCCGCCACCAACCGGGATCCAGAATTTTACATGGCTACGTATGCATTAAAATTCTTTAGTTTCAGGTAGATATCTAAGCCATGCTTGAAACGCCCAACTGTTCCTGCTGTGACCAGCTCCTCAGGCGGCTATTACACAGATTCACACAGTTCTTACAGTGAAAAAAACGCTTTTCTCCTCTGGAGATTGAATCCTTTTCTCTAGCTGAATATCCCCTTATCTTTTGAGGGGGCTTTACTTGAAATAATTAATGCCCATAATTTTTATTGGGACAATTTATATATTTAAATAAATTAATCATGTCCCCCCCGGAGCCGTCTTTTCTCAAGACTAAATAAGTTCAATACTACTAACCTCTCCTCATAACTAAGATGCTCCATTCCCCTTATAAGTTTGGTTGCTCGTCTTTGCACTCTCTCTAGCTCCATTACATCTCTTCTATAAACTGGAGCCCAGAACTGAACAGCATATTCTAAGTAAGGCCGCACCAATGCTTTATACAGCGATAGAATTACAACCTTTTCCTGCGAGTCCTCTTTTTAATACACGCCAATATCTTACTTGCTTTAGAGGCAGCTGATTGACATTGTGCTGTTCTGTAGTCTATGTTCTTTAAGAACGCCCAGAACTTTCTCAACAAGCGATTCTCCCAGTTTTTCTCCCCCTAGGACATATGATGCTGTATATTATTTCTACCCAGATGCAGAACCTTACATTTATCCATATTGAACCTCATTTGCCAAGTGAATGCCCAAGCACTCAGTGTGTCCAGGTCTGCTTGGATTCTATGAGCATCTTCTATTGATTGCACTACCCTGCATAGCTTGGTGTCATCTGCAAAAATGGAAACCGTGCTATTGATCCCTTCCACTATATCGTTAATAAATACATTAAATAAGAGAGGATCCAATACTGAGCCCTGGGGCCACCACTCATAACCGGGGACCACTTAGAGTAGGAGTCATTTACCGCCACTCTCTGAGTATGATCCAGCAGCCAGTTTTTAATTCAATTACACACCGTTATCTCTAACCCAATGATTCTAATTTACCCAACAAACGCTTATGAGGTGCATGGATGGGTGGGTAAATAGATGGAAAGATAGATAGATAGATAGATAAATAGATAGATAGATAGATATGAGATAGATAGATAGCTAGATAGATAAATAGATAGATTAGATGAATGTGTGGACAGACGGATGGATGGATGGAAAGATGGATGGGTAGAATTGG